>LOJH01054613.1:0-11998 GCA_001685095.1 Ellobius talpinus
AGAGAGAGAGACAGAGAGAGACAGAGAGAGATACAGAGAGAGAGAGACAGAGAGAAAGACAGAGAGAGAGAGACAGAGAGAGACAGACAGAGAGAGAGAGAGAGAGATCTTGGGCTGGCGAGATGGCTCAGTAGTTAAGAGCACTTTCTGCTTTTGCAGTGGATCTGGGTTTAGTTCCCAATTCCAAGGGATCTTGCCTCTGTGACAATAGGCACCCACATGGTACATATACATACATGTAGGCAAAACCATAAGGTATATATTTTTTAATCTTAAAAAATGCAAAAGGCACAGTTTTTTTTTAAAGTTAAATCTTTAGTTCAGGTATGGTAGTGTATACATTTAGTCCCAGCACTTAGGAGCAGGTGAATCTCTATGAATTCCAAGCCATCCAGGGCTACTTGAGTAAGACTATCTCAAAATAAGTAAGTACATAAATCTTAAAAAAACACATTTTTTTCTTATTCCTACACTAGGAGCTAGTAAGATGGCTCAGTGGCTAGAGGCTGCCAAGCCAGATGACCTGAGTTTGACCCCCACGATCAACATAGAGGCAGGAGAGGATGGTTCCTGCAAGTTGTCCTCTGACCTCCACACCCACATAAATAAGTGGAGGGGAAGTCCTGGACTAACAAAACGGTCTTGCTCCCTCTTTTCCTGTTTTTCCTCTCTGTCTTTTTCCCTCCTCTCCTTGTATTCTCCTTAAAAAAAAAGTATTGTGTGTGTGCACATGGGATACACTGCAGCGCTCATGTCAGGGGTCAACCTGCAGACGTTGGATTTCTCCTTCTGTCACATGGCTTCTGGGACCAGGCGTGGTGGTAAGTGCCCTGACCCTTTGGGCCATCTTGTCAGCCCTGCTTTCCTCCTCTTTTCCTATTTTATTATTCTTAATTATGTGTATGTGCATCTGTTGTGTGGGTGTGAGCAGGCGTATGCAGGTGTGTGCAGACCAGAGGCATTGGAACCCCTGGAGTTGGAGTTACAGGTCATTGTAAGCCACTTGATGGTGCCAAGAATTGAACTCTGGTCCTCTGGAAGAGCGGCTCATGCTCTTAACCTCTGAGAATCCTCCCAGCCTCTGCTTTTCCTTCTCTTTTGAGACAGGCAGCATCTTACTTCATAGTCTAAGCTGTCCTGGAGCTCGTGATCTTTGTGACATTACTTATCACATGCTAGGATTACAGGCATGAGACACCTCATGCAGCAGAAAATGCTTGCTAACAAATACATATATATGTATATAAATTAATGTACATATAATAAAAATTTATATATAATTTATATATAATATATAAATTCACACATATAAAAAATTCATACATATATACATATGTATATATGTACGAATTTTTGAAAGATAATTGAATTGAAATCAGAATTCTAAAACAAACAAAAATTTTTAAAAATCATACTCTCAAATTTCCAAAATGAACATATGAGTCTCCAGGTAGGGATCCTGTTCAGAGGGGTTCATAAGCGGTAATGGGGTCCCCACATTTCCAGGCCCTTCAGCCATCAGTCCTAATCCCTCTCATTTATCCCAAACCTGTAACTTAGAGCCGGCCCATTGAAATATAATGTGAACCACATGTGTAATTTTAAATTTTCTATCAGCCACATTTTAAAAGCTTAAAACGGATTAATAGAAACATACCTAGACCCTTTTCATTTCAATATGTGATCTATCTACATTATCAACTATTTTATTTCTTTGTATGTAACAAAGCTTTGTAACTTGTATTGTACTCCACCAGCACACTCAGTTCAGACCAGCCACACTCTAAATCTAACATTGTAGGGTTCAAGAGCATCACAAAAAATGGGGACCAGTCCGCGAGGAAGTCCAGAATGAAACAACACATATCTTAGCCTTGCCAGCTCCTGACCACATCCCACCCTTTTCTGCAGGGGCTTCCTGCAGTTGCTCCCCTTCTCCATATGCCTCTGTGCTGGGGACCACTGCAGTCCAGATTCCAGCCTGACCAGCACAAATGCCATCTCCTAAACCTTAAAACTCACATTTTGAGTGGAATTTTAAAGTGGAGATCCCAGTCTCCACACACACAAAGAGGGGCACCAGGCAAACAACTCTTTATCCTTTTCCAATGGGCCCCCTCTAGGAGCCAGTGCCTGCTTTTGACAGACTCCAGCAGAGGGCTACATGGTTTGAGGCCCCGAATACCCAGAATTGGATTTTTTTTTTTGCTTTAGCTACCCTGAGTGGGCCAAGGAATTTGACTTTAAACCTGCATCATCCAGAGAGTGTCTGCGGGTTTTGCTTTTATTTTCTTTTTTTTCTCCCTCAAATGTGTGGACCTAGGAATTTATTTTTTACTAGTACAAGGGACAGATCCCAGGGTCGGTCTTGTGCATGCTATATACTCACAGTTCTGGAGATGTTTCTGGCAAGTGAAGAATTGGAAGTTGCATAGCTGACAGTGGGGTAGATGAGCACAGACAAAACGCACAGCTCCATCCAATGGGAGGAAAAATGTTCCCACCATTGTTGACTGTGTCGTGGGAAGAAAACCAGGAAGCAGCCCCGGGGTGGAGGAGGGAGCTATAGCCCCCACAGCTCCATCCAGCTGTTTTAGACATAGTGCCAACGTGGGCTCTCCATAAACTCCCCAGTCGGATCGCTCCTCAGGCTATACTTCTCTCACAGTACTGCCTTGCGGGGAGCCAGTCTGGCGAATCCCTTCCAACCACACTAACCCTACAGGCCCCACAGAGACCTGGCTAAGCATCTTTAACTTCTGGCCCCACCCACTCCTCCTGCCCTCAGCTCATACTTTCAGTGGGAAGGAGGGCCAGTCCCTGGGGTCCCCTCTTCTTTCTCTACTCTGGAGTTCGAAATCTGGCCAGATATGGGGTACACCAAGGCCATTCCAGAATCCTCTCCGGGTCGGAGGGGATTTTAGGGAGGAGAGTGAAGAGAGACACGGGCCAATGAGGAGGCCAGTGGAGCGAGTGGCTGGCATCCCAGAGATCCCGTGTGGCCTCTGGGCAGCCACAGGAACTTACCAGATACCACTCCCACATCAAAAGTGACCCTAAAGGACTCATGTGGGCCCTGCTCTACGGGGTGTGGAACCAACATGTGCCAGCACCGAAAGGTTCTCACGTGCCCAAGAAAGTCAGCCTCGTTTCTTAGCTCCAACAGACAGGATAGTGAGGACTCACACTCCCTAGGGTCCAGACCGTCAGTGCTTTAGACCCTCACCAGCTTTGTAGAGTGTGGGGAAAGCCCTGGCACCGTTGCCTGCTGCTGGTGTGTGGTAATAGGGAGCTGAGCAGTGAGGGGGAGGGAGGGTGTCTGGTCTGTCTGCCTGCAGATAAGCTACACTGCCCCATCCAGGCCAAACCAGCGCTCCCAGATCGTTCCATAGGATGGAGCTCAGTTGCTTCTGGGTATTTCCAGAAGTCTAATTATAGTGCCTGGAACCTAAAAAATAACCAGTGCCTCTAGGACACAAACACTGTACTGGGTGTGTAACTCAGTGATAAAGCACTTGCCCAGTATGTACAGGGCCCTGCATTTGATTCCCCAGCATGAATGAATGAATGAATGAATAAATGAATGAATGAATGAATGAATGCTATGGATTTGAAGTTAACAAATGTCTTATTTGCATGACTATTATATGTCAACTTTTATCAATGAGTAATAAGTATTGTGTTTAATGAAGGCTATAGTCGCGGGGGTGGAGAGATGGTTCAGTCATTGGGAGCACTGGCTGCTCTCCCAGAGGACCCTAGGTTCAATTCCTAGCACCCATATGGCGGCTCACTACTTCTGAAACTGCAGTTCCAGGGGATCTGGCACCTTCACACCAGTGTACATAAAATAAAGTTAGATTATTTTTTAAAGGATGATGGATACAGCCCTTCCATGACTTCCTTTCTCTCTCTCCAGGACATCTACGGTGCCCTGCCCGCTCCTGAGCTGTTTTACCACTGCTTTGCTTGGCCGGAAGCCTGACTAGGCAGTCCCGAATGACCTCAGGTGGATCTTCTTTTTCCAGTCTGAGCCCTGTCCAGACACTACCTTTAACCCTAACCTAGACACAGAGCAAGCCAAAGACAGCCATGGGTAAGGCCAAGACCAAAGAGCCGCCGTCTCATCCTGACTCCTGCTTATTGATTTCTCTCTAACTTGTCTTGGAGGTCTTGTCTCCTTCCTCTAATTATCACTGCAATGGCACGCAACTTGGTAAGGAGTGGGCAAAACCGAGGTGTTTGGGCTTAGATGGGAAAGGGACGGTTTTGTGCTCTAGAATTGAATCTACAGGCAGAGACCGCAAAGTGCTTCAGGTGTTTGTGGAAGGTGACGAGGGAGACTTGGCAAGGATTTTGTGGTCTCAGAACTCTTGCTGGAACACAAGAAACAGTGTCTGCTGTAACAACCCACACCAAGATTTTCTACAGGGGATAGAGAGGGGGATGGGAAAGTGGAGAAGGGGGGGAGAGAAAAAGGGAGGGATTTTCAATCTATCTTAAGGACTACCGACAACTGCCATGATATAAAATCCTAACAGTGAGATCCAAACTCGTGGAGATAGAAAGTTCTTCTCCTTCAAAATGTAAACAGAAGCCAGCAGTGGTGGCGGGAGGCAGAGGCAGGCAGATCTTTGTGAGTTCGAGGTCAGCCTAGTCTACAAGAGCTAGTTCCAGGACAGGCGCCAAAGCTGCAGAGAAACCCTGTCTCGAACCCCCCAAAAAATGTAAACAGAGCTGGGAGTATAAAAGGTCTTGGGTTTGATACTCGAAGAGTCAGTAAATACATCAATCACAAAGGATTAATTTGCTATTTCTTTTCATTGACTTCTGAGACAGGGTCTCACCATGCCGCCCAGACTGTTCTTGGTCATCCTGTCTCAGTGGGAGCAGCAGCACATTGGCTGATCAATTGTTCATACTTACACGTAGGCTAGTCCCTCAATCTCTCCTCCCTAGTGTTAATTTGGAGCCCAGATCTGCCCAGTTCTGTACAGCTGAATCCTCTCAGCCTCCAAGGCTATAAGGTCCCTGGGACAAAGAGCGTGTGTCTCTCACCTCCAGGGGATTTGATGAGAGTAGACACTGGCTGAGTGAACAGGGAGTAAGCAGAGCTCCCAGGAAGGGAATGCCCAGTGGGAAGGAGTTCAATGCAGAGCCTGCTGTCCCAAGTCAAAGGTGGTTTCTTTCTCCCTGCCATTCCTATCCCACTATGCTACCCCACCCTATCTCTAGGACAGAACATCTATCCTTTCCCCAGCTACATGGAGCCACTGATCCCCCATCCATAGATGCAGCAGACTGTTGGTAGGTAGATGGTTCAGGAAAGGTGATGGAAGACCTGGAGAATCAATATAGAGACCAAAAGTTTTACATTTCCTAGACCAGGGTGTCTTTACATGCTTTGTGGGGTATTTTGCTCAGTGGTCTCCTAGCTCACTTGTATTGGTTAAGCCATTACTAGGAGAAGCGAGCCCCTTTCCCCCAATGAAGAAAGATAACAAGTGGATCAGGACACCTGACTCCAGGCACGCCCAGTCTGCCTGCCTGTCCTTGGACCAGCTTGGTGTGCAGCTGTCTATCCCCAAGAGGGAGTGGGCTGAGGATGCTGGCCAGATGGAAGACTCTAACTCTCGTAGCCAGGGCTCCTTATCTGGCTTTTCTCTTGTTCCAGTTTGATTTGAGATTTTTCATTGTTATTTTTGTTTTGTTTTTAAAGATATACATATTTAAGCCCAGCACTCTGGAGGCAGAGGGAGTTAGAGGCCAACCTGGTCTATGCACTGGGCCTGATACCCTTGGAAGCCAGAGGAGAGTGTGTTATCCCCCTGCAGTGGAAGTTATAGGTGTTTGTAAGCTGCGGGGTGTGGGTCTTGGAAACCAACTCAACAACTGCAAGAACAGCAAGTGCTCTTCACCTCTAACCAGCTCTCCAGCTCTCTGCTTGGAGGTTTTTGTTTGTTTGGTTTGTTTTGTTTTTAGATGAGGTCTCTGTAGCCCAGGCTGGCCTTGAACTGGCAATCTTCCCACCTCAGCCTCCTGGGTGTTGGGGTTACAAGTGTGGCACACCACATCCAGCTACTAGGGTAGTTTTTGGCAGTGCAAAACATCTCCCCTGGGTGTGATAGCATACACCTTTAATCTCAGTGCCAGAGAGTCAGAAGCAGAGGCAGAGGCAGGCAGATCTCTGTGAGTTCGAGGCCACCCTGGTCTGTACAGTCAGTTTCAGCAGCCAAGGCTATGGCAGCCAGTATTACATAGTGAGCTCCTGTCTATAAATAAATAAATAAATAAAAGAATAAAACATTCTTTTAAAAATTACCTTCTTTCTACTTTTTCTGTCTCAACAGGGATAGTATAGAAAGGGAGAGGTATTTTTTTAGAGCCTCTTCAATCATTCAAACTCTAGTGCCCTGTGCAACCTGGGGTCCTGAGAGGGCAGGAAGCCTCCCAGAGAGGCCTGGGAAGCCTTGCAGTTCCTCCCTCTGTCCCAGATTGTTCTAAGGTCACCTGCAGAGGCGACAGGGAGTCAGAAGCCCTAGGGGTCTAGATGTGGTTGCTGGAGGAGTGCTTTGTGAGCTGGGGAGGGCAGAGTTCTGCACAGTGGACCCCAGCCCTTACCAGCCTTTCTCACCCTGGGCTGGCGTTCCCTCCAGTCTTGAAGCACAGGTTTGGGCCTCCCCACACAATCCCCAGCAAGGCAGGAGCCCTGGTAGCTGTGGGGGCTGGGAGAAGAGGGGGGCCCATTCCTCCCCTTTCCTTTCCAGCTGGGAGATGTCTGGCTCCACTACTCTGGCTACAACTCCCTTCTCATGTCACCCCATAGCTTGTCCTCACCTGGACCCATCCATCTTGCATACCCCCGTTGTGCCCCCATCCTGACTCCCCTGACTCCCAGGGCTGGGGGAGTAGGACCTCAGTGTCTGCTCACTCCAGCTTCTCTCCCCCACTTCGTCCTCCGGCTTCATGGTCCGGTCCTGAAAGCAAAGGAATGTTCTGGAGTTTGGGAAGGATGGGGGCCCCTCAGAGGAGGGAGGAAGGGGAGGAGGCGACTCCGTCCTGTCAGTATCTGAGCCCTAAATAGAACGGAGCAGCCAGGCTGGGGCAATGAAAATAAACAGCCCCTCTCAGCGGCCCTTCCTGATGGTCCCTCAGCTCAGGGCCATTTCCCTTCTTGTATTTTCCCCTCTCCTCCCTGTGCGGCCTCTCCCTAAGGGGTGATGGGAGAGTTCCCGCTTCTGGGCAAGCTGTGTGACAATGGGGAGCTCCCCTACCCTCTCTGGGCTTTGGTGAGGAAGCAGATAGGGGTTAAACTGAGTGGAAGGACCTGGATGAACTTAGAAGAAACAGGAGAGGAGCTTAGCCCAATGACACACGTGTGGGGTACATTTACAAACAATCTCTTGTCTTAAAAAGATGACCTCAAATGTAAGCGTCAACCTATGGCAGGTTCATATTAGACTAGTTTGCCTGCACTTTGGGGGTAGATTCTCAGAACCACCACCAAGGACAAGGTTGTCACTCCCTTCACCAATCCCACAAGAGCCCGAGGGTTCAGAGAGTCCATGAGCACATCTTGGTTAATCCAGGCAGGTGACCCATTCTAGTGACTTCCCTAAACATGTCCTGGTACCATTTGGGGCTGAAGTATATGTATGTCTTTGGGACCTGGCCTAAGGGATCTCCGTCTCTTTGGTACAGTAAATAATGTAATCCAAATCCTGGGGGTTCTGATCTCCTCACAGGGCTCCCCTGAAACCGGACCATGCATTGCACCTTAATATCTGGCACCAAGAGTCTGAAGGGTAGGGGTTCTCAAGGCCACAGAACAGGAGCGGTCACAATCTCAGGCACCTGGGCTGGTCACCTACAGCCCCTCCTGAAGGTGGATGGGAGGAGTCAGGGATGACCTGGGTTTCCTCCTGGCTCCTCACTTGGGATGGGCAAAGGGGTCCAGAGGTTCATGAGGTGAGAATAAGAGCTTCACCCTGGAGGGCTTGGGAGTGTGCTAGGACTCAAACCTCCCTCATCTCCTCATCTCTGGCCTCTTCCCTCTTTCTTTCCTTCTTTCTCTCCACTCTTCCCCTCCCCCTCCCCTGCTCACAAAAGCTCTCTGTACACAGCCACTTCCTCTGGCCGCTGTCTCAGAGCCCAGACCTTATGAGAACCATATGGGGGAAAGAGGGTAGAGGAGAAGGGGGTGGGGAAGCTGGCTGGGCCCCGCCCCTCTAGCCAGCATCTTTCCACTGCCCTCAGGCAGTGTGCTTGCTGGTTGGCACACTTTACCCCACAACCTCTTAACTAGATCCTGGTGGCTGCATTGCCTGAATCCCAGGCCAGAGCTGAGAGTCCCAAGGGAGATCTTTACACAAGAGTCGCCTCCCTGAGGCAGGAGCATGGACAGGGTCTGTCCATCAGGGGCTTCCCCCTACCTCTCCCTACCCAGGACCATCAGACTCCCAGCATGAGCGCCCCACTAGTGCTGGGCACATCTGTGCAGAGAGCCCATTCTGTCCTTTACTGGAGCCTCTGGGGTAGGCTGAGCACGTTGCTATTCTGGGGGAAATGACCAAGGGCTTATCCCATGCCTGTCCCCTCCTCACCCAGCCTGAAATGTTTCCAGGTTAAAAGGGCTTTGGTCCTGCTGCGGGGGGGGGATGAATTTTAAATGTAGGATTTGTGCCTACCAGATCCCAACTAGCATGACCCTCATCTGGTAGAAACATTGAGACTCTACTAGTTAATCCGAACTGATCCACCTAGCGATCCCTCTAATCTCTCCAGCATCAGCTACAAAGCCTTGAGATGTGGGCCCCGGGCTTGCTGGTCTCTAAGACCCTTTTCAGTGCAGATGAAGTAGGAATTTATGGCACTGGCTTGTGTCCTCTGGGATCCTCCTGGGGAGACTGCCATCTGCAGTTATCTATTCTCGGTCTAACTCTCAGAGCTAAGGACCAGAAAGCAAGCCTTCAGCCACTGCCCAGGCTGGAGAGGTCTCCGCTCATAGCAGATCCCTCCCCACCGCAAGCCTCCTACCCCAGGAGCTTTCCCCTCAGAGAGAAGGCGTAAAAAGGCTCCCGCTCTGGACATTTGTACCCGCAGCTGCCCAGTAGACTGGGCTGTGAGGCTGGGGGTGGGGTGAGAAGCGGAGCAGGAAGGAAAGCCAAGAGCTCGGCTTTCCTGGAAAACTGCAAATGAAAGTCCACCATGGGGGAAACAAAGCACAGGGTGGGGGAGAGGGGACCTGCCGTCTACAAAAACAGAAGGCAGGGGTTGAGATAACAGCGTGAGGAAGGATTTTTAGATGAGGTAAACAGGACTGTTCAAGCCCGCGGCCGCCCCCACGCCCCAGCAGACAGGGACCTTATCTGGCACTTGGAGTCCTAGCCCTAAGTGTCTGACAGGCTCCTATCTTGAGTGTTCCTGCGACTGGAAGCTGGGGACCCATCCTGGAGGGGAGAAGAAGGTCCTCAGTGGGAATGTAGCAAATGTCTGAAAAGGAGGACACCGTCACAATGCAAAAACAGCTGGCTCAAGTCCTGCCTCTGTGACAAGCTAAAAAAAAAAAAGAAGAAAAAAGAAAAAAGAAAGGGAAAATCTATGTGGAAAAAAGAACAGAGAGGAGTTAGAGAGGGTGAAATGAATGTTCTGTTTTGTTTGAGACAGGGTCTCCCCTATGTAGCTCAGGATAGTTTGGAAGTCACCATCCTCTACACCTAGCATGACTCCCCATTTAGAAAGGGGGTTTCCATACTCTTGGCACCACCCTTGCCAGCCCTTCTTTCTCATCTCAAGATGCATTCTGGGGTGCACTCAGAGGCTGCTGGCCAGGGTGGGGGGACCATCAGGATCATAAATGTGGAAAGGTAAGAAAAACATCTGGAGGGAGATTCAGATTCCATCCCAGTCCAGACTGATGGATGAGCAGGTTTCCCTGTTCTGTTTCTTTGCATTGTCCCGCCAGGTGGGAGACCAGTCTCTTTGGAAGGTATTGGAAGGCAGCTAGGTGCATGGCCTGAGGGGAGGGGAGCGATTCCTTAAGGAAGGGCTTGTGGCTGGGGCAGCAAAGTCAGTTGCATCTGCTGCTACTTTGCCCTGATACATTCTCACCAAGAACTGGTCTCCCTCCTTTGAGTGGCGTCGATGGGAATTAGCCATGGCTGGAAAGCATTAGTTGCCAAATCATTCTAAGATGTACTGCAAAACCACTTTTCTATTTTTTCCCCTCCCTTCCTTCTGCCTTGACCATGTTAGGACTCCCTAATCCCCGCCAACAGACGTACAAGAGACAGCTCCCACACATGTGAGTGTGCAGAGGCTCGGGAGCATGAGCGATTACACAGATCACCTCCACCCCCAGCTGAACCATCGCCGTGCAGCTGTGTGACACAAAAACATCCATCGGCCCAGCTAGTTCTCACAGAAAAAAAAAACAACTTTCCCCCTCCTGAATTAAGTAGGCTGGCCGTGCCCAAGCCTTCTAGGACCCTATATAATGTTGAATTATTAGACACTCGAACCTGCTGTGAAAAGCTTGAGCAGCCGGGGCCATTCCCCAGAACTCGCATCGAAGCGGGAGAGGGAAGGAATGCCGCCTCCTCTCAAGGCGCACAGGCGTGTGCATGCACACAACCCAGCTGGAGAAAATTCAGGCCAGCTGGCTAACATCACAAGCTGACCAGTTGTGTCCTGCCAGGAAGCCGGCAGCCTCTGAACCCACCAAAGGACTTACTGTATTGTTCTGGGGACAATCGAGTAGATGAAGCCAGCCTCAGCTCTGGGCGAAGGGTGGTTGGAGAAAAGGATGGCAGGGAAAGGGAGGCGGGTTTTAGGCTGGATCTTGAACAGGAAAGTAAGGAGCCACCGCTAGGGCGCGACCCTCAACTCCACGTCGTGCGTGGAGCTTGGAGCACATGGCCGGCACAGGAAACCGCTGGGGTGCGGGAGGCTCTCCTCGTGCGGTTGCTGGAACTTGAGACTAAGTTAAGAAGAAGGCACTAGTGGCCCGTAAAGCAAGGGCTGATCCGAGCCCCAGATGAAAGGAGAACCGTGGAAGGAGGCCGGGAGGCACGTGTCTCCTTTCGGCTAGGTTTTTCTACCAAATCTTTGAGCAATTAAATCAATCGATAAACAATCAAGGCCTGTATTATTTCCAGGGGGAGTAAAGGAATAGGTCGGGACCCGTTGCTCAACCCAAGTTCACTTCCCAAATGCTCACAGTGGGAGAGAGCCCAAGAGGTAATTGGGACGAGGGGGGTGAGGGTCATTCAGACCAGAAGTTCCAGCATTCCAAGGATAGGCTTAGCGGGACTCACGCTCCTCCTGCCCAATGAAGCCCGGCTTGGAGCAGCGCTCCGCAGGCCCGGGGCGGGGCACCGCAGACTCAGTTATCCCAGTTAAGGGTCCAGGCTCGGCAGCTGAGTCTAAGAGGGTCTCCCTCGTGCGGGTTCTGAAGCCTTAGTAAGACCCAATGCCATCTAGGGGGTCCCTGGGCCCGATCAATCAGCCTTCCCACTCACTCCCACCCAGCTTAGGGTCCCTTAAGGCTGCAATGCTAGTGATAGCAACACGGATGTCCCTCCAGCGTCCACTAGCACTTCACCTGTGCAGGTGAGCGGACTTTCGCGGTGCCTCTCTCTTTGGGGCACAGCCTGATTCCCAAAGCTCCGAACCTACCCCTACTTCAAGTTTCCCGACTGATGCCCGGATTCAGACTTTACCCAGTCTCTCATGTGGCAAGATCGCCCCCTCCCTGCTTTTAGGTCCCACTCGTTTTCCTGACCCAGCACGGGGTAGGGTACTCACAGGGTGATGGTGCCGTTTGGCAGAAGGCCGGGGTCCGGAGGTTCGGGGAGGTCCCCGCCGCCGCACACTACCCTCCTTCGAGCCGGGTTGTGGGCGCTACCACTTAGTCCCTTGGGCCGCTCCCCAGAGCACTTGCAGCCGCGGATGGGGACCGGGCAGCCAGGCGCACCCCGAGTTCCGGGAGCCAGGAGCA
>LOJH01054618.1:1056-13354 GCA_001685095.1 Ellobius talpinus
TGCTTCATGGAAAAGTCTTTTGGATACTATGGGCCTGTAGGCTGAAGATGGATGCTTGCAATGTTACAGAAGAACTTTGGTTGACCATCCAGGCAGCGAAATGTCTCTGTCAATTCAAGAGTTTTAAAAGTTGCTTACAATGTACTTTCTGTTTACTTAGGTAATATATCCTTCTTTGATGGATTTAAAGATTAGAAAATTATAGTTGTAGTTTTCCTTACTTATAATAAAAGATAAAATAGATACAAATATTGTAACTGTAATTCTTGCTTAATACCTGTTTTGTTATATGTAATTTTANATGTGTTGCTTTTATTGGTTAATGAATAAAGCTGTTTCAGCCAGTGGCTTGGCATAATAGTGCTAGGTAGAAAAACTAAACTGAATGCTGGGAGAAAGAAGGCAGACTCAAAGAGAAGCCATGTAGCCACCACAGGAGACAGATGCCTCTGCTGGAGCCCACCAAAACTTTGCTGGTAGGCCATGACCTTGTGGTGATGAACAGATTAATGGAGATGAGTTAGTTTGGGATATAAGAGCTAGCCAGAAATACACGTAAGCTATTGGCCAAACAGTATTGCAAATAATATAGTTTCTGTGTGATTATTGCAGGACTGGATGGGACATAAGTCTCCCCAACACAGCACCAATGTATTATAACAGAATATCATTAGGAATTATTTCATTAATTTTTTTTCTTGCCAGTTGTGTTTGCTTCTATCTTAGGCCAGTGGGCTGTCTGGCCTCTGGGTCCTGGTCCTCCAGATAGTTTCATCTACTTTTTTTTTAAACAAAAGACCATTTTATTTATTTACTTTGAAACAGAGTCACATGTATATCAGGTTGGCTTCAGACTTACTGTGCAGCTAAGAATGACCTTGAGCTTCTGATTCTCCTGCCTCCGTGTCCAAGTGCTGACATTGCAGGTGTGCACCACCATTCCCATTGAGTGCAGGGGTTTTAACTCAGATCTTTAGGCATAGTGAGCAAGTAATCTACCAGCTGAACTACATCTCTAATTCCCCCAAATAGGATCATTTTATACACACTTTGCATATGGGGCTTATCTTAAGATTTTATGAAAATCCCCAATATCCATCTGACTACGATTCATTTTTAACAATGGCAAAATATTGCTTCGTAATGATGTAATGCGCACATGCTTTCATTCCCTCCCCTTTAGTCTTCTACATTGTCAATTTGGCACAATAAAAAAAGGCTTGTTTTTTTTTTAACTGCTTTGGACTACATTGCTAAGCCTGGTGTTGCTAGCTCAAAGGAGGGCACAGTGTGTTTTTCAGAGGAAGATGCTAATAGCCTTTGTTTCCATTGTGGCAAGTGACTCTTGGGATCCTTCTTACACTGGGAAAGTGAAGCAGGGACTGCAAATGTCCTTGAAGGTTCTTTACAGCTTGTTCTAAGCTTCCCCCACTTCTGTGGCCAGCACCTACTGGCCTGCAGGCTGCTGCAGTGTTGGGTGATGTGGGACTCCTCATTGCTGCCACAGCCTGTGGGAGGCTGGATCTGGACCTGCATTCGACAACACAGTCCTCAGGATGGAATCTGAGGGATGGTCTGGGGAAGGAGGTTTTGATCTGTCTGAACTGGCCTGTGAGGCCGATCCAAGTTTCTGCACTGTATTAAGGTGTGATAGAAACCAAGGTGCTTCTGAATACCCCCCCCCAGCAGCTTCAGGGTCTGGGCACTTTTTCTAGGGCAATTATAAGATTTTAAAGATCAAGGTGAACACTTGATGTATTTTTGGAAAGTTTATAGCTCTTTGTATCTTTTAATCCATATTGCACCATATTGAGCCAGGTACAGAGAGCCTGCTGTTTTTACTAAACCTGTGAGTCTTCAAGCATACTGTCCATCTAGACAGAGCAATAGCAATAGGCAAGGCTCAGGCATACCAGGTAACCAGGTAGCCAGCTTCAATCGTTCACTTCAAGTGCACACACCCATTTCTCCTCAAGCTCCTCGGCACCCCACCCCCTGCTTAATTCTTGTCTTTATTTAACAAAGGGACAAGGTCCTTCAAGGTCACAGAATCAGGAGGTGCTGCATTCTGTCTGCAGAACTCAGATTCTTAATGGGCAGGGCAACACTGTACAGACAGTAGCAGTAATAGAGAGCAAAATACGGCGTGGCTTCTTGAATGTCACCAATGTCAACTGAAACTCACATGGTGCCCTCACATCCATCATCTGTAGAAGTCTTTAGTGTTGACACAGACCCACAGTTCACACCGCAATTTATTTCTTCTGTGCGATATGGAGTAGACTGGAATCCATAGAGATTCCCTGCGGCTCCAATCCCCACCCTGCCTGCAGACCCTAGGCAAGTTCCCTGGCCTTTCTGATGAATCACTCTGCGGGTTCTTCCTTGCACCAAGTCCTGACGACCAGGGAAAGCTATGCCACCAGCACTGGGTGAAGAGTGAGCTTGCAGTGAAATACAGTTTCCTTCCCCTCCTCTCTTCTTTTGGGGAGAAGAAGGGCAGCGACTTGGCTTAGCATGACTGTCCTCTGAGTGCTCCCCGCCCGAGTTCCAGCTGCTCAAGAGCTGGCTTTAGTGCCATAGCCAGACAGTTCTTTTTCCACCAGGCTGCCTCAGCCGGGTGGTAGACACGGTCTTCGCAAATAGCTATTTATTTGCTTATCTGCAAGGAAGGAGGGGAGAGAGGCAAGTGATAGAGGACAAAATCAATTACTATTTTTCATCTTTGACAAAGTAATTAAGGCCATAGTGACTGGCTAATTCCGACCGAACGGTTGTGCACTGATGGATGCGGATTTACAGCCTCCTTGGCTGCGGTGCTCATCGGTCCAGATTATCACTCTGAACAGCCGGCAGAGGAGGCAGGGGGTGGAAGCCTATGTGTGTGGGGAGTGTGTGTGTGTGTGTGTCTGTTACAGACTTTTCATTCCGCCCATTTCTGCTTTTTAATTAATTTATGAATTTTATTTAATTCTACAGATCCATCTTTTGAGCCTCACAGGTGCTGACACACAACTGGACTCCAGATGATGCACCCCAGGGCCAGGCCCCTACTTCATTGGGTTGGAAGGGAGTGTCCTTCTTTTGGTTGGTCACTGTCCTTTCAGAGGGACTCCTCTTGTCTGGTGTCTGAACCCTCCCTCCAGTCTATCTGCAGCCCCTCCTTTCTGGAATCTTGCGGCTGGAGGAGGGCCCCTTTGTAGAGTCAGAGCTATAGCACGTCACCCGCCTCTGCAGGGCCTGATTAGCCCCATACTAACTCAAAAGCGCACTTGGCCGGGCCACATGTCAGGTCTGGAGACTGAGAGGGGGCGCCGGGCATCACTCAGCGACGTAGTGTGGGTGGAAGGAGGTGGGGAGAAGTCCCTCAAGTCCCTCACGACTCGGCCACCTAGGCGCAACCCTCCATACTGGCCAGGCGCATTCACATGCCCCACCGGAGTCCTCGTCAAGAGTTTGGCGGGGGACTGCTCGAATGCGAATTTGGAGACTGGCCAGAAGCTTTGAAGTCGTGACTATTTGCTGTCAAAGTGACCTGTGGACCGCAGAGCTAGATATGAATCTTACTAGGCGCGGCGGGTTTCACGACTCCATTGAGGCCAAGACTGCCCTCCACATTTATTTATTCCCCTTGTTGAAATCTGGAGTCTGTTTCTGAAGGAGAGTAGGGGTTTGGGGGGAATATTCCGGTATTGTTGTTCCTTCCCGCTTCCAGGGCCTTCTGCCAGAGTACCCAGAGTCCCCCTCAGTCCCTTACTCCTCCACTGAGACTTTCCCCATTTCTCGGTTGAGTAGGTGACTGGTGCAGATGACAGGCTGTGGAGGGGTTAGTAACCTCTTCGGGGTTCAAAATAGACCTTTTGACCTTAGCTTTCAAAGGGTTGGAATAGTTCCTGAAAAGCCGTTAGCAAACTTAAATGCGATAATTTCATGGAAGCCTTGCAGATGGCCCAGCAGTGAGAGCTCAGTTAAACGTCAATAAAAGGCTGCCTGGAACCTGAAAGGCTCCCTGGTTACGTACTCACGCCATCCTGCGCCACCCCCACCCCCAAATAGTGCAGACACTGGATCCAGGTAACTGTCCTGGGCGAATCAGGTTCACAGAGACAGCTACCACTTTTGGAGTCTTGGAAGGGTGAGGGAGGAGACCAGAGCTGGCTCAGCAATGCCCGCGGCGCCCACCACAATCTGCCTCCGCAGTCTGCGCCCTCGGCCGCAGCGGCTTTGTCCTGGCTCTGCCGGGAGAAGGCCCAGTCGAGTGCGACGGCGCGGACCCGGAGGCAGTGGGTCCCCGCTGAGCACAGCGCCGCGCTTTCCAAGCTTCCGTTAGGGCGGCCACAGTTCCCTAGCTGTGCTGTCAAGACAAGGGAGAAGGAGGCACATTGCTTCTAGTCCCCTGACGACGTCTTTGTGAAGGGCTTTCCCCTTCCGTGATTGCAGTCGTTGCCTAGTACCCTACGTAATGTCCATAGTTCACCTTTACATAACCTTGGCCACCCTAGTCCCCAGCGCCCGCCCCTTTTAGGGTTGACAGTCTTCTTATGGTTTCCCAGAGGACCAGATCTACCCTGGGTTGCTGGAGTTCCTGGTTTAGGATAAAACTGCACTTTCCAATCAGGCTTGATTTTAAAGGATTTTTTATTTAAAGGACTATGGAGAAAGGATGGTGTTGTAAGTGGCTGAAGGACTAAGTCGGTGCTTTAAAAAAAAGTCTTATTTTTTTCCCTAGAAGAGGCTAAAAAAAATTGAATGAGAAACAGCAGTTGTACCCAGGATTAGCAAAGACAAAACAGGGATGCAAAAACTAGATTTTCTTGTTTAAACGAAAACTAGGGATCCTTCCCAGACTGCCTTCCCATACTGGCTTCCCGGAAAGGTTGGGGTGTGGGGATCTAGACGCCACACACTGACCAGGTTGGTGTACCCTCACCAAATGCACGACCCTAGCCTGAAGCAGGCTTTGCAGACCTGGCTGNCCCGCCATTATTTTGAGGAGTGTTATTTTGGAATCGGACAGATTCAGGGAGGCCTAAAGAGAATTTGGTGGAAGAGGAAGAGGACCGATTTAACCCCCCTCTCACTACGGCCCAATTCACTTGGTTGCCGGCTGCGCCTCGTTTTGGAGTCTTGGTCGCAGTGGGACGTGTCTCTCCCACGTTTCCCTTAATTAGGAGGAGGGAAACTTTTCTTGTTCCCTCCCACTGGCTTTGGTTTAGTAATCAGACCCACATGAGTCACGCCAAACACGCAGCCCCCTCCCGCCGGAGTGACAACAGGACTGCGTACTCCAGGCTGTTGTCCCTTTAAAAACCGAATCCAGAGGGGTAATGATTTATCAAACACGTATTATCAGGAAGGTGTCAAACGAAGGGCACCTTGCTTCCTACTGACGCAAACCCAGCCTTTCCCAGGGAGATATAGAAAGCACCTCTTGCTCCCGGGCCAAGCCTAGTCCAGTAGCAGGTTTTACTCCACGTTTCAATCTGTCGTCCGCATCAGATAAGGTGAGTGCTTGCTTTGATTCTTAAGAGGAAAGGTGTATGTGTGGATCCGGATGGCAGGTTCGTTTATGGTATTTCTTTTTGGAAACATCTGTGCAATAGGTGAGAGGCAGAGAACCATTTTTGAAGATTGAAGCCCGGGTATTCTGTTCGTACTTGAGAGCCTTCCTTGACTGAGGGCACAGAGAGGTTCCCTTAGTCGGGAACCCTTGGAGGGGCTGGGAAGTCTGCAGCTCCTAAGCCGGATCCCAGGCACTTTCCCTGGTGCTGAAAGTCAGGATAATGCACCCGCGAGTGGCTCTGGCTCCTAGGAGCTATTGAAAATGCCGGCTGGAGTCCAGGGATTGGGTTTTCTACGCTTAAATTCAGTCTGTGCGCTGGTGAAGCCGGCTAGAAGGGAGGCTTTTGGTTGAGGAGAAGGTAACTTGATTAGTTTTACAGTGAACGAATTATTTATCCTAACATGGAACTCTGGAAGGCAACTGCTAGCTTGAGGAAGAAGCCAAAGGGAAACCCAGTGCGGGCAAGTCTTTACGTTTAAAAATCAACGGGGGAAAAATCTAATGAAAATTATTGGTGAGTTTTGGTTCTCAGTCAAGATCAGGGAAAAGAAGGCTATTAGGTTCCTGGAAATGGACAGAAAAACAAAAATACTTGGCAAGATTCCTTACATTTCTAGGGGTCTGGAATCGAGTGTAGATTGTGGAAGAGTCAAAGCCAGTTTACTACTTTGTGTATCTGTTCATTTGTTTCAGTTGCGGGACTGTTTGTTGTTGGTAATATTTTTATTAAAAAATCCCTTTATCCTTGGCTTTGCTACCTGGGTTACCTAGGTAGGTTTGGAGTACTGAAGTTTGAAATTATCCATGTGGCTTCCAGCCCTGGTCTAGGCCAGAGCATCGGTTTGTGATCACAGCTTGTCTATGGGAGAAAAAAAAAGAGGCAATGTGCATTGTTGAATGACAAAGGAAATGGGGCGGAAAATTAAAGAATCTTTCCACAGTGGTGAAGGGGATGTGGTACCCATAGCCTTGATTTGAAATCCACAGAGGGCAGGGAGCTCCTGTCTGTAGGGTTATGTCTACACTGCCCGCCTCTTTCCCCCTTCCCAAACCACTCGTGCTTCCTTCTTAGTTCATGCTCCACCTTGGGAGGAGGGAATATTAACATCTTCATGTCCCAGGGTTACAGACAACACTGGCGAGTTGCGAAACGCCGATTCCGTTTGCTCCCTTGTGTATTTTGTGTCTGGACCCGGAAGGAGTGCATCTGTGTATGCAGAAGCATATATTTTATTTTTAATGCTGCCGTGACCTTTTTTTGTTCTGCACGAACTTGACGTTGTATTTGCAGGATTGCAGTGCTACCAAGGAAATGAATAAGCAACCAACCAACAGCCTGGAGGCAGCAGTGCCGGGCCACCGGGATAGCCCACGTGCACTCGGGACCAGCCCTGAGCAGGACCTGCCTGCCGCCGCCGCTGCGGCGGCTACCGCCGCGCCCCCACGTGTGCCTAGATCCGCTTCCACCGGCGCCCAAACTTTCCAGTCCGCGGATGCGAGAGTCTGCGAGGCCCAGCAGCCCGGAGTAGGGTTTTGTAAACTCAACAGCTCCCGGGCACAGGAGACCTCCGGGGCTCTCCGGGACTTAAGCGAAGGGCACAGCGCACAGGCCAACCCCGCTTCCGGGGCCGCTGGGGCCGGCAACGCGCTGCACTGCAAGATCCCAACTCTGCGTGGCCCGGAGGAGGACGTGAACGTGAGTGTGGGCAAGGGCACGCTGGAGCACAACAATACCCCAGCTGTGGGCTGGGTAAACATGAGCCAGAGCACAGTGGTGTTGGGTACCGATGGCATCGCGTCGGTGATTCCAGGCAGCGTGGCCACCACTGCCATACCGGTAAGCAGGTCACAAGCGGCTGCGCTGCCTGCTGCTCTCCAACCGCGCGAAGGGAGCTGGGCCCTGGCGGGTGCACGTATGCTAATGGGGAAACGGGTTGGCAATGCCAGGTGGTGGATGCTGGAGGCAGCTTTGGGGCTTCGGAAGCTCGCATTGCTGGAGGCGGGGGTCAGGTGATCAGTTAAGGTTTGGGGTGTTCGTGTGTGTGCAGCGACCGTGCCAACAAGGTTCGGACTTGCCCTTCCCAGCCTCAGCGGTAGAACCGGTGCAAATCCGTTAAATAAAAGCAGACAGATTCTGTATCTTGCAACAGACGCGAGTCTCCATCCTATCAGTGTCTGAGTCCTTTTGTTCCTTCAAAAATAAAAACTCGGATTCAAAAAGAAGCACGGAGACAAGCCTGGGGTGGTATGGGAGGTGGATAGAGCTGATTCTGAGGGCTTTTCCGGTGAGCCAAACTTACTACCAGTGAACTCTTTTAATGAGAGGCTACTGAACTTTATTAAGCATCAGGGGCTCTTAACCGGGGCCCTTTCAAATCTCAGTATCTACTTTAAAATTTTTCCCCTAACACAGGCCCTCTCAATTGCATAAGGTTCAGTGCAGGCTCTTCCCATTGGTATTTACGCCTTAGCCAGAGATAGGAAAAAAATCCTACAAGGTGAATCCCAATTTCTGCATCAGTGATAAAGGCGATCTTCCCTCTTTATAGGCTTTTGTTTGTTTCCAATTCACCCCAGAGATTTCTCTTCCTTCTCTGATTTCTTCTTTCCCTCACGCTGTTTCAGGGATTCGAGCTCTCTTTTTCCCATGGCCTGCTTTTCCTCTAGCTTCCCTTGGACTCCTGGGCTAGGTGTGTGGCCAGAGTGCAGGCTGAGAGTGAGCCAGATCACATCACTACCCTGTAGGGTTTACAGAGCTTTCTCTCCCTAATCACCTGCTCCTCACACCCCAGAACTTACACAGTAGGAACTCAGCCATCCAGCCATCAGGGTAACTAGAAATGACCTTACAGGTATCTTTGCTTTGGGCATTTCTTTCTAGAACACTGTTCTGTATATATTAGGTGCTTTTAACAGCACGTGTCCAGCGGTGGAATAGAAAATATGTCTCTCACACCTCCCTTTACCTCTGCACTGCGACAAAAGAGCCAGAACTCCCTTCTGGAGTCAGCTGTGTTGGAGGGTGGGGCTAGGGGTGGAGACGGGTGTGTGGGAGGAACAGCAATGGAACTTTAAAGAGCCAGAGTGTACCAACCTTCTCAGCCCTCTCTGACACTCACTCAGCCCTTCTTCCCCCGCCCTAGGCTGCCTTCTCTCTTTATCATCCCTGCTTTGTCTTCCCTGACCTGGAGAACCTGGCGAAGCACTCCAGGCTGTCACTTGCTAGGTGAAGGGTGACTGGAAAGCAGGGTATCCCAGTGTCTGGGTGTCAGGGACACTTTCAGAGTTCATGCAGAGTGCCCTCCTCATTCATGTTGCTGAGGCTTTCTAGAATCAGGTACATGAGCCCTGAGGTTCACAGACTAAGCTGGCAGATGCCTCAGAGACAGGTATTCAGACTCCTCCATTGTCTAGATGTGGATCCAGGCTGAGCCCAAGCCACCCCCAGGGAGCCCTCTTTGCTTAGTAGTAAGATCTAGATCAGAAGTCATGGTTTTGGCTGGCCTGTCTCTTAACCACACCAATCTTCTCTATTCTTTCTCTTGTTTCAATTCAACTCCAATTCTCTGTCCAGCCCATTTTCCTTGCTCCAGGTTTGAAGAATGCACCTTTTAAAATTAGCTGACTGGACAGGTTTTGCCTGTAAGCTTTGGCAGAGAAAGCGAGACAGGGGCTATGGCTGGCTTTAAGCATTACAATTCTTATTTCTGGCACACATTTTGAAGAAAGGACCGAGGAGGGATGTGCAGTGAGGGTTGGGTTTTTTTTGGAGGGGGGAGGAATTGGTTAAGAACCTGCTTGCTGGGAACTTCAGGCATGATATTGGGGGTCTGCTTGCCAAATGAGCTCCTGTTACCAGGGGACAGACATGCTTGCTAGCAGGAATAGGGTTTGGGAAAGGTTGCTTGCTGGCGTGCCCTGACTGTAGGATTTGGGGGAAAAGGTCGGAGGTCTGATTAAAACAGATCTTTAGAATAAAAATTTGGGGTCCTGCTTGCTGAAAGACTCAGTTCAGGGGTGAGGGGTGAGGGCTCTGCTCGTGGATGCATCCTTCCTTCAGATTTGGGGTCTTGCTTGCCGATGCATCCTCTGTTGGAAATTGGGGGTCTGCTTGCTGGGGAAGGCCCCCAGCTATGGGGGAAGGGTGGAATGGGGCCTGCTGAGGATCTACCTGGGTCTGCTATCCGACAATGTGCTTTTCCGCCCTCAGGAGGACGAGCAAGGGGATGAGAATAAGGCCCGAGGGAACTGGTCCAGCAAACTGGACTTCATCCTGTCCATGGTGGGGTACGCAGTGGGGCTGGGCAATGTTTGGAGGTTTCCCTACCTGGCCTTCCAGAACGGGGGAGGTATGGCTTTTCAGCTCTTTCCGCCTGCGGAGGGGGCAGGGGGCGGGCACCGGAGGGTTGGGGGGGATGCATCTGAAGACCTCAGGCAGAGGTTGGGAGGGAAGCTTGGGATAGCCTGGTCCTTTGCAGGCCAGACTGCAGGAGTGAATGGAACCCGCTGGATTTCAGTGTGGAGATGGACTCAGTTGAGGCATAGGCCTCATTAGGGATCCTCTATTGGCCCAGACTAGGGACTGGGTCTCCAGGCAAGTGTACAGGGAAGCAGCGATGTCGGAACTCTAATAAGATGCGATTAGTCAGGAAGGGTGTATCTGATTGCTGGAGATGCACTTTAGAGCCGATGCCCTGCTGTCCTGGAGGTCAAACTGTGTCTGTCTTAAGGTTTTAACTGGGAAATCTGAACCTCCTTCTCGGTTGGAGACTGCGAAAAGAACAACTGTGCCAGAATGCAGGGTGCAAGCAAGCAGTGGGAAGTGTGGGGTGCACCTAATCAGAGGTTTCTCAGGAGCACCCCAGCCCAACACCCCTTCTTTGGAAGAGGCAGGAGGTATTTTGATTTTAGTTAAATCGTTTGGCAAAGATGAATCTTCTCCCATGTGTCCTCACTGTGTGAAAGCCGCTGCCTTTGAAAGAAGAGAGGGGGTACCAAGGAGCAGGCATTAGAACTCATTGGATCTCGGGTGTACCCACCAGGAAAGGGACTCAGTACAGTCAGGGTCCGTTGGCTGGCCATCTGAAGTCGAGGTGAGGGACCGGCTGCTTGTCCCAGGCCAGCTGACAAGGACCCTCCAGAAATTCCACCTCTACTGGACCAAAGGTGCAAGGAACGTGCCCCTTGCCCCGGTCCTCTCAGCCCCGGAGGTATTTGGTGTCCGGAGTGGCGCTCATGCTGCAGCAGGGGATAGTTACAATGTAAAATAGAAGACACCCTCCTCCAGGTCCCTTACTTCCAGTTTGGAACAAGACACGTGACAAAAACTAACACAGCCTGCGTAATGTTAGCAATCAGGGATGCCCAGAAATTGCGAGGACTTAGGTGCCCCAGCTAGGTTTCAATTATTTTTCCCCCATAGGGCTTCCCTAGGCCTGAGTGCAGGGGTCCGGAGGAGGTGCTGGTTCTAGGGCTCCTGGGACCAGGAAGGGGGTTTGCGTGTGGGGGAGGGAGCCAGGGGAGGGATTCCAGCAGAGTCCTGTGGGCCTTAAGGGGGCTGAGGAGAAGAGCCATGTCCGCAGTGCGGCTCAGATGCTCCACAGCCTGCAGCAAGATTGGGGAGCTTGGCTCTACCTCCTCTGTACGGGAAGGGTCGCACAATGAACATTTTTATTTTTAAAAATTTCTACCCAGAGAGGGTAGAGGGGGAGCCCAAGCCTACACCCCAGTAGTTCCTTCCCCTGCCTGGAAGCTTAGGCAGCAGTTGCCCTACTGCGGGACCAATCGGGAAGAAATCAGGGGAAAGGGGAGAAAAGCTGTTTTCTTAGCTCAGCAGTCTTCCCGACTGGGTTCATTCTCTACTCCCCAAATTGACCTTGACTCCTAGGTGGGCGTTCCCGGGTAATTCTCAGGCCTAAGAATCCTTGAAGAGAAAGAACTCCACAAAACCCCGCAAGGCAGCAGAGGCCCTGCAGCTTCCTCTGGGCCTTCTAAGGAATAGAGTTGAAGGAGAAACGCTTCTGGGGGCTCATAGTCTAGACAAGACAGCCACATGAATACTCGGAAGAGAAGGGGGCTTGGGGCAAGGGACTGTGGGAAGACTTCTCCCCAGAAGGAGGGCTAAAGAAAGCTCTGATAAGGAAGTTGAGAAGTGTGTGGAGGTGATGCCACCGGGGGTTGTGGGCAGGGACTGAGTGGGAGGGCATCCAGCGGCCCTCAGACAGAGCCGGCCTGGTGGGTTGAAGGTGTGTGGTTCCCTTGGATTACTGTACAGGAGGCTTCCCAAATCCAACTTTGCTGAGCGTAGGTCCTTAGAGGGCTTAGGCATTGATGGAAATCTGCTGCCTCCAGTGAAAGGCATGGATTTAGGGAACCACAAAAAGGCTTAATTTGGGGGTGGGGCTGGAAAATAAAGCTGGGTAAAGAACAAAAGGCCATGAACACACAAATTCCTGTCTGGTAGGAAATTGAAGCAAGTACTGGATCCCCATGCATAGCTTTATTTTGTTGGAAGAAGGCCCTCCACTGCCCCGTGGGTGCCTTCTGTTGAGCTGGGACCTCTCAACAAAAAGAGCATCTTCAGTTTATTGCAAGGAGCCCAGCCCCAGTCCAGAGGGTTAAGCCAGAGCCCTGCCTGTCCTCCTGACTCTTCCTTCCCCTCTTTCCAAGGTGCTTTCCTCATCCCTTACCTGATGATGCTAGCACTGGCTGGCTTGCCCATCTTCTTCCTGGAGG
>LOJH01054621.1:0-11997 GCA_001685095.1 Ellobius talpinus
TTTGGAAGAGCAGGCAATGCTCTTAACCGCTGAGCCATCTCTCCAGCCCCAATGGTACTTACTTTAAATCTTAGCACTTGGCAGGCAGACAGGTGGATCTTTGGGTTGGTAAATTACATGCTTAACATGCTCAAAGCCTGTGTTCAATCTTTAGCACCACAGAACAAAAAAGTCACAAGTAGCTAGAGATGCCTTTTGGTTTGTTCAAGGTCTCTCTGGAAATGTAATTGCTGAGACAAAGGAATTGTACTTTGTTTTCTTTTTTTAGCTTTTTGGGTTATATTACCATGCTGTTCCTTAGAGGAATTATAACAATTTAAATTCTTGTCTGTAACATTCCTTTTCCTGCACTCTTGCCTCCACAGGGCATTATTGATTTTTTATATTTCCTCAACTGTGAGGTGGAAATGAAAGCAATCGTTTTTGAATAACTTTTCATTTGATATTTATATAATACCTGTTGACTTGGTTTTGCAGTGTAAGCTCTGTTTGGTTTGTTCTTGGAGAAGGGTTTCTGTGTAGGAATATTGGTCCCTATAAATGCCTACTTACTTTGTCCAACCTGGTTCACCGGGTATTTATGTTATATAGAAACTAAGGTGGGTCACAGAGAAGAACTTTCCAATATAAAGATATGGTGGAACTCTGTCCCCTGCTTCTCATGTGTATGTGTGTGTGTGTTTCTGTTTCTTGGGATCAAACCTTAGGGATTGGCGCATGTTAGTGAGTATAGCTCCTGTCCCCAATGTGGTGGTGTTGGTTTCTTATTCCTTGATTCTACGTGATTATACTGAAAAGATGAGCTTCAGTATAATCACAAAGCAATAAAAACTAATGGCAGCTTAAAAAGTGCTAAAACCAAGCTGGTCAGATAATTCATTTCCATGGCAAAAGGAATTTTTCATTTGGAAAGAGGGTTACTATCTAGCCCTGGCTAGCCAGGAACTATGTAGACTAGTCTGGCTTAGAACTTATCTCTGCCTCTGAGTGATTAAAGCCTTGTAAGAAACAGGGTCTCACTAAGTAGCCCAGGCTGGCCTTGAGCTCATTGTGAAATTAGGGGTGACCTTGAATTTGTAATCCTGTTTTAGGCTACTTGACTGCTGGGAGTGTGTGTCTGTGCCACCACACCTAGTTTAGTAACATTTTTATCTACAAGACTGGGGAGAAAAGTCAGTGGTAGAGTGCTTGTGTAGTATACACAAAGCTATGAGTTCAGTCTCTAGCACTATTAAATAGAAATAAAATAGAAATAGTGAGGCATGGGGTAGGAAGCAGTCCTGATATGTCGCTAGTGTTTCACAGTGGGGTTACTCCTTCACAGTATTAATAGTGAAGTATAGACCATTGTATGTTGGAGCCTCGTGATAGGTACATTTAACTATATATCTATATTTAACTAGCTCGATTGACTGTATATGCCTGGAGGCATGTGTGTGGAGGAGAGACAGAGACAGGCAGACAGATTCCAGTAAGCGTCTCATAATCTGGATTTAATGTGTAAAGTAACAACAAGGCTTTTTTTTTGGTACAACATCATCCCTAAATGTTCTGGGGGTAAAAAACAGGCTATATTGTACTTTCTGAGAGGCAACACACTGATGTATTCAATGGTGTTCAGGAATTTCTGAGTCATTTTGTCAGAGCTTTGGTTTGCATTATGGTTAGACTTTAAGACCTAACTCTTGTCTTGGATGCTGCTCTACTTTATTGTAGTTTTTATGACTTAAAACTTATTCTTAAATTGCATTATTAAAGTCATGCATGAATATGATAAATAGTGCAGAAAGGACTCAGGAAAACAGTATTCCTTTGCTTACATTCTTATTCTGTGCTCATGGTAGAGCATGTTAGGCAAATACCCTACCACTGTGCTAATCTCAAGCTCCCTCACTCTATTTGTTTAATTTTTCATTTGTTTGTATACATGTCTGCTTTGTGCTTCTCTCCCTGATTACCTCCGTCCCCACCCCCAAATTTAGGGCATGCTAGCCAAGTACTCTACTACTGAGCCATTTTATACTTTTTTACTCTCTGATGTGAAGAACAAGAATATTTCTGACAGGTTAACTAGGATTAGGATTGAGAATTGACTGTTAAATTTAAGAGCATGGTGGTCATCTGTGACCTTGTTAAGCAGATCCAGTAGAGTGATAGGATTATACACTTGACTGGAATGAATCCAAGAGAGAATGGGGGAAAAGAATTTTGAGGCAGCATAGAAAACTCTTTTAATGGATGTCGACTTAAAAGCACAGAGAAATGAGACGTAAGAGAGAGGATGTAGCCAAGAGAAGAGAGGTTTTGAAGGTGGGAGCAATGTTTCCATATTGATAATGACTCAGTGGATGGGAATTGGGCATGTAGAAGAGGAAATCTGCATAGCACTTTGTTCAAGTAATAAACAGAGTTGGGGCTGTGCATAAGTGGCCTTAGAAAGATGTATGTATAGATTAAGTGGGATGGGAGCAGAGTGATAGACGTAAGTGGAAAGGAGCCTATAAAAACTATCTTGATTCATTCACTTTTTTTTAAATAGAGAGCAAGGTCACTGATTGTGAATGTGGAATATGAGGAGATAGTAGAAAAATCTCTGATGATATTAAATAGTTGTCCCACTAAAGTTTTGCTTTCTCCTCTGTTCATGTAACCAGGACCTCAGTGCTTTATGCATACGTTAACTGTAAGAGTTGAAAATAAGCAGACTACATTCTAGTGTCATTATCATCACATTAACAATACCAAGACAGGGAAGAATTAGAAAATAATTTTTCTTTGTGTGTGTTTATCCTTGAATGTGTAGTGGCCAGGTTAATGTCAGGATGTCTTCCTCAGTTTCTTCTCTGTTTTTTTCAACTAGACTGCATGTTGAGCTTCCAGAATTCACCTGTCTCTGCCTCCCAGTGCTGGGTCACAGATGTGTGCTGTGGTCCTGGGCATCTGGGTTTGTTCTCATGCTTGTTGCACAAGCACTTTACCCACCAAGTCATTTCCCCAGCCCCTTTATTTTCTTAAAATTAATTTAATTTTTAAAAAATATTTATGTATATGAGTGTTTTGCTTGTGAGTATGTCTTTGTACTGCATGCATGCCTGGTACCTGTAGAGGTCAGAAGAGGGTATTGGATCCTCTGGATGTAAGCCACTATGTGGGTGCAGAGAATTTAACTTAGGTCTTCTGGAAGAGCAACCAGTGTCTTTACCAGCTTTTTCTCCAACCTCTTTTTAAAAGATTTGTTGACAGGTTTCTGTCCCACCCAGTCCTGTAGTCATTCAGTCCCAAAGAAATACACACAGAGGTCTACACATTAATTATAGACTGATTAGCCTAGTAGCTCAAGCTTCTTATTAACTCTTATAACTTACATTGGCCCATAATTCTTGTTCTGTGTTAGCCATGTGGCTTGGTACCTTTTTAGGCGATGCAGTCACATCTTGCTTGCTCTGTGTCTGGCTTCCCCTCTGTCTGGGTCATGACTGCAGACTGACTCCTCTCCCAGAATTCTCCTGTTCTCATTGCCCCGCCTCTACTTCCTGCCTGGCTACTGGCCAATCAACATTTTATTAATACAATTGACAGGATACAAACCATTGTCACACAGCAAAGATTTGTTAATTTTATGTGTGAGTGCTTGCAAGTGTGTTTGTGTACCATGTGTGCCTGGTACCTGTGAGACCAGAAGAGGGTACCTGATCCCTGTTACTGCGGTTATAGGGGTTGTAAGCTGCCTGATGTAGGTGCTGGGAGTTAAATGCCTTTAACTCCCGAGCCATCTCTGTAGCCCACAATGATATATTTTTTATTGATTATGGACATATTTCTAGTTTGAAATTACATTCTAGGCATGAAAGTATTGGCCTTTTATCAATTTCTTTTTGCTGTTGTAACAAGTTATCAAAAGTATGGCAACTTAACAGAACAGACTTCTTGTCTTACTGCTCTGGAGGCACAGTGATGTTTCAGCTTTCATTGGCTGCCTCTGAGCATAGGGTCACATTTTTCTTTTGTTATCAGAACTATCAGGTCCATACCTCCAACTTCTTTTTTTGACTTACATAGTCCAATTATATTATTGTCTCCATGCCTCCCTCTTATAAGGACTACTTGTCACCCTAGGATCCAAGGTTAATCTAAGATCATTTTTTCATCTCACATCTTTCACATATCTGCAGATTCCTTTTCACCATGTAAGGTAATAATATTTGGAGATTCTGACAAGCTTAGGAATGGTTAGTCAGCCAACTTTAGTAATCCAAGTATACCCTACTATCTTCTCCAACCCAAAGGTTTTCAATAAGAAGGTGGTTGCTGCTTTATCTCATTGCCCTGAGATAATCTTGGTGTTCTGTGTGAACAGCAGTGTTGAGCCTTACTGAGTCCTTTCACTATGAAGATCAGAGTCCAGTTTAGGAAAATCATTTAGTGTGTCTTGGCTAGTTGCCTTCCTTCCATCTGACTAAACTGTCACGTGTCAGACTTGTCCTTTAACATTTGCCTGCATTTGCTGACTTTTTCCTGTCTGTGTTCTGGAAGATTGCTGAATTAGAAAGTTATTTGGTTTTTGTAGTTCTGGGTGGAGCCCAGGGCCTTGTATGTACTAGTCAGGTGCTCTGCCACTGAGCCGTGTTTCCAGCCCCTCTGGTTCTTTTTTATTTTGCCTTTTAATTATATTTTGAATCTCTGAAAGGCAATTTATTTTCTGAATGCTCTTTCCCTATATAATTAAATTACTTATAGTGTATTATGGACATTTAAAGCTCTCTTGCTTTTTATAGTCATTTTAGCTCCTAGAATTTTTTCCCTTTCAATTTTTATCCAAGTCATGTAAGAATGTAAGAGAGAGTGGTCATTCTATAGAACTTGTCGTGGAAATCATTTGTCTGCTGTGTGTATTGCCTTTTTGCTATAAATCACTACCCTACAACATCAATTACAATTTTTAATAATTTGAGTAAACTTCTTATAAGTATATAGATTTCTTTCTCCATTTACCATACTTAATACTTGATTTCTTTAGTTTTAGGCATTGTCTGTGGACTCTCAAATGTCAAAGTGAAGATTTAGTTCTTGCTCCTGTTGCACTCACATATACTTTCTGCTCATGCTGTTTAGCTGCCCCTTTCTGATTATTATAATTGGTTAAATCAATATTCAGTGTTCAAATTATCATGCCTGTGTAAGAACTGTTCACAGCTGATGTTTTAATAATTGTATATGTAAAGTATACATCTGTGATTATTTTTTCTTTCCTACATATTCTGCTGTTTTCTAGAGTTAGTGGTTCCATCCATCCATTCATATAGACAGGGTGTCTGTCCACCCACTCACCTGCCCGCCCATCCATCCATGCATGCATCCATCCATCCATGGTCTTATTCTGAAGTCCAGGCTGGCCTGGAACTCACCTTGTAGGTCATTCTGACCTCAAAATTGTAACAGTTCTCCAGCTTCCAAGCTCTGTGATTACAAGAAGTCACCACATCTGGTGTAGTTTTCCGTGTTGTAACTCAGTCCTCCATTTTTTTCTAGTTGTCCGGATTTCCTTCAATATTTTACCTGAAATCAGGCCTGGTGGTTATACCTGTGTCCCAGCATCCCAGGGGACTAAGATAGGAGGATCATTTGAACCTAGGGTGTTCAGTACTATGCCTCATCTCAAAAAGATTTAAAATGTTTTTTAAATACTTTTTTATTATTATTATTTTATGAGCTTGGATGTTTTCCTGCATGTATGAACTAGCTCTTGTAGACCAGGTTGGCCTCCAACTCACAGAGATCTGCCTCTGCTTCCCGAGTGCTGGGATTAAAGGCGTGCGCCACCACCACCCGGCGCTTCTGTGGTTTCCTGAAGCAAACTGCTTCATGCTTGATAAGAAAGGAAACACAAGATATAGTTTTGTTGTTTTTGTTATTCTTTTTGTTTTTTGTATTAGATTTTGGTTATCTATAAATATCTTAAGTCTGTCAAGTCAATCACAGTTGATTGACAGTGTTAAGATTCTGTGGGGTTCATTTGTCTTCCAGATTCGAGTTAATATTGACAAAGAAGAAACCATTTTGATTCTTGTGCCCCCTCTGCTCCCCAGAAACTGGAGACTTGGCAGAGTTCTGAATTGTCTTTACCTACCCTAGTATAAGTCTGTTTTCATCTATTACACAGGGTAGTTGGAGGACTTTATGTCTAGAAACTCAGTTTTTAATTCTAGAAAATCATCTTGAAATTATTTCATTTTCTTTCTCCCTTCTGTTTTCCGCTCCTTCTGGGAGACCTTTTATTTGGCTTTAGACTGCTCTATAGTTTTTTTCTTTCATTTCCTCTTTTTTTTTACCCTCTCTCATTTTCTAAAACATTTCCTGAATTTTCATACCCTTTTTTTGAGTTTTTTCTGTTAATGACTTTGGTTGTATTTTTGTCTTATTTCTTGGAAGATGTACATGGTTCATGTTTTCTGAAGTGCATTCCTACTCTTCTTGAAGTTATTTTCCCCTTTTGCTTTAACTCCAGTACAATGTGTTAGTATTGTTTTTTTCAGTAACCCTTTTCACTTAAGTTTTAAGAGTAAGATGCCAAAAAACTGATTAAAAGCCTTGCATTTTGAATGCAACTTTGCTCTGTGGTTTTTATTGTTTTGTTGTTTTTGTTTTTTGTTGTTGTTGGTGGTGTTCATGTGTATGTGTGATTTATTTATTTATTTATTTATTTATTTTGAGGCAGGGTTTTTTTTTGTGTGTAGCCCTGGCTGTCCTTGAACTTGCTCTGTAGACCAGGCTGGCTTTGAACTTGAGATCCACTTCTGCTTCCCAAGTGCTAATTAAGCAGTCTTTTGGACTACATCCTAGCGCCTAGAAGTTTATATTCTTTTGTCATGCTTTCATTCCACATAATTCTTTTGAGATTGATGCATATTTTTCTTTTAAAATATTTATTCATTAATGTGTATATATGTACATGATATGTGTATAGGGGTGCAGTGGGGCTCCATGTGCCACAGAGCACCTATAGGGGTCAACACTAGGAAGTCAGTTCTCTCCTTCCTTTTTGTGTGACATTGAACTCAGGTTACCAGCCTTGTGTAGCAAGCTCCCACTAATCTGTCTGCACCATCACAACTCTTATTTTTCACCAGATATGTGTTCATTGCCCCTTAATATTAAACAGCATTCACTTGAATGCTCATGCCAAAGTTTGTTTCTAGTTTGGGACTGTTACAGATCTGCCACAAACATATATGTATAATTGTGTAGTCTCAGATTTTCATTTCTCTGGGTAACTGAAAATAGAATGGCTAGATCACATGTTAAATGTGTTTTTAAACAACCCAGCTGTTTACCAAAGTGGCCACATCCTTTTGAACCCAGAAGTGGGTCTATCTTCCAGAAACACTTGATTTGGCCACTGTATAAAATTTTAGACATTCTAATAATTGTGCATTTCATTGTCTTTTTATGTTGTAGAATTAAATTGCTACATATAGTCTTTGTCCTTCCTTTGTGAGTTACTTTAAAAAATTAACAGTTCAGAAGTGACTTTTTTACAAAGATGCAAGTTTTTACAGTGGCAAAAGAATAGTCTTTGGGGACTGGGGAGATGGGTAAGTGGTTAAAAGCATTAGTTGCTCTTCCAGAGGACTCAGGTTTGAATCCCAGCACTGACATGGTGGCTCACCACCATCTGTAACTACAGTTTAGGTGACCCAATGCCCTCTTCTGGTCTTTGAGGGTACCAGTTACTCACATATATCTACCTGTAAGCAAAACACTAATACACATAAAATAAAAATAAATAAATCCATAAAAAGACAAGAGAATAGTATTAAACAACAGATGAACCTCAACCAATGTCTCATGCTTTATATCAAGATCAATCCAAACTAGTTTATAACAACTTACAGTAAAACATAAAACTAATGTGTTTTCTAGACCACAAGTGAGTACAGTATGATCTTGGGTTAGGTAGATTTCTTGGACACTGTATCCATGGGACTAGAGAGAGGGCTCAGTGGTTAAGAGCACTGAATGCTCTTCCAGAAGACTTTGTAACCAGTCCCAGGGGATCTGGTGCCCCTTTCTGGCCTTTGTTGGCATTTGCATTCATGTGGTGCACAGACACAGGCAGTCCATAAAAGAAGAATTTAATGATTGTGCTGTCTGAATTAGAACCTTTTGTTCTGTGTTAACAGAATGAAAAGACAAGCTACAGACTGGGAAGAAACATTTGCAAATCGTATTCCAGACCCAAAAAAGAAAAGAAAAAGTACATCTAGAATATGTAAAGATTCTCAAAATGCAACAGTAAAATTACTTATTTAAAAACATGGACAAGGGCCAGTAATATGGCTCAGCCGGTAGATGCTTGTCACTAATTCTGAAGACACGTTCAGTTCCCTGGTACCCAATGGTGGAAAGAGATGACCCACTCCTGAAAGTTGTCCTCTAACCTTTACACATGCATCATGCTGTGTGCATGCTCACATGTGCATGCATACACAAAGAAATAGATGTAAAATAAATAAAAATAAACATAAAGATTGGACAGAACTCTTACCAAAGAAATGTATGATGGCATATAAATAGATGGAAAGGCATCTCAATCATATTCATGCAATCATTACTGGAGATTCCTCTGTATTCTCATTAGAATATGGAAGACAAACAACTGACACCAACTTGGGGTTTTCCTAGGTTTCTGGTAGGAATGCAGAACAGTACAGCCATTTTGTGAAAACAGCTTAGAAAAAAGTTTTGTTTCTAAAAATAAACATAAGCATGTATTTACCACATGATCAAGATGCAGTGATCCCACTGTTAGATCTCACTAGAAAAATGAAAACATGTTCACACAAAGACTGGCACATAGATGTTTACAACAGCATTATTCATAATCAGCAAACCTGGAAACAGCCCAAATGTCCTTCAAACAAATTGAACAAATGTATAAACAAATTGTGGTATATTACTCAGCAATAAAAAGGAATCAGTCTCAGTGGTGTTGTGCTAACTGAAAACCTCAAAAGGTTTTATGTGATTTTCTGGGGGAGTGTTGGAACTATGGGGAAGAGAACAACTCAGTGGCATCCAGTGGGCTAAGGATGAGGGAAGGGTTTGACTACAAAGAGGCAGCCCAGCTTTTTTCTTTGTCTTGTATGAGTTTTCATTTTCCTCTCCAGTAGCCTCGTTTTCTTGGAGTGTTTCCCACCTGTTTTCCACCCTCTTACAGCTTGCCTTGATTGTGAGCGTTTTGCTTGTATTGAAGGAGGAGGGAGTGTAAATAGTTGTGTGCTTATTCCCAGATAACTCAGGAATATTATGGTAATGGATACATGATACAGTGCTTCTAGGGATAGAGGGATGATCTACATCAACCTATAGTGTCACTTTTGCTTGAAATATATATCTTTGGCACTAAAACCTTACCCAGAAGAGAATAATAGATTATATAAGGCTTCTGGATTTTGATGTGGGTTAGAACTGAAAAATGAGATGTCTTTAAACTATTTTTCCTTCTATCTTTGATAAGTGATATAATGTGGTTTGGACACTCAGAGATTCCTGAGATTCCAGGTTCTGGTTGATGATTTACTGCAAAATTGCTTATAAATTGAAGTAGAAAATGTTTTGCAGACCTGGCAGCTTTCTGGCTTCACACCCATTTGTCACCCAGCATTTCCCTTTGTATATAGAACAAGAATTAATTAGGCTGCACTGCAGGAAAAGTTTATGGCTATAATTTATATAGAATGAATTTTTTTAAAGAGACAGCATTGTTTTGTTATACATATATATGTATATCTACTTGCATTATATATATGTATATGTGTATATTTTGGTGGTGACGGTGTTTTATTTTTGTTTTTTCTTAAAACTGTCTATGTAAGATTCAGGAGCAGATGCTCACTTTTCTGTTTAATGTGTTATGGTAGTGGAATAGAGGCTTTTATAGTGATTGCTTTCTGATCGAACTTGGTTTTTAATTCGGTGTGTTCTAGAGAGCACTCAGGTGCAGGTTTGCACTTCAGACGACAGTCAGACTTTTCTGGTTTCCAGAGCTTCATATTCTTTTAGTCTCTTGGAAGACTTGGGATTCTGTCTTTCATAGGTCTTGCTCATTCAATTAATGTTTTCATAATCAACGCAAGTCAGAACTTGCAATTTGTTCCTGATTTGCACATTAAAGAGCTCCATTAATTAAGAATCCTGGTGTTTGGCATGTTCCCGCAGGATCTGTGCATTATTTACATGGTGAAAGTGTGAGAAGCGAGCTCCTTAGCTGTTGTACTGCAGTTGCAGTTAGTCTTGCCTTCTTGCTCTCTTCTTTCTTTTCTTTTTGCTTGTGAATAACAGTTGTTTCACAACTCATTGAAACCCCTTAGGGATACATTGTACCAAAATAGGAACAAATGATTCAAATGAGAGGGCTGTGGAAGAAGAGTAGAAAGGAAATCCTTTATTTAAAGGGAAACACAAACCCTGAAAAAGTATGTAGAATTTATGTTTGGTTTTGTGGTTCTCTCTCTTGGCATAAAAGTAGGAAATGTACTAGAGTTGAGTGGTAATTCTGTTTCCTCTCAAATTGCTCCTTCCCTGTAGTAATAGTTCCACTTACAAATAAAGTGCTTTTTTTGTTGTTTTTCAAGACAGGGTTTCTCTTTGTGGTCTTGGCTGTCCTGGAACTCACTCTGTGGACCAGACTGATCTCAAACTCACAGAGATCCACCTGCTTCTGTCTCCGGACTGCTAGTATTAATGGCATGCATCACCGCCGCCCAACTACAAATGATGAAGTTACTTTTCATAATTCAAGTAATCCTAAAAATGTAGACAAACACAGAAATACGCTATGTGAAGTGGGCTTTTTCATCACTTTGAGCCTGATACTGATGACACATGACTTTAATTCCAGCAATTGGGATGGGAGGTAGAGGCAGTTTGATCTCTGTGAGTTCAAGGGTAGCCTGGTCTACAGAGTGAGTTCTTGGATAGCCAGGGCTACAGAGAGAAACTTTATCTTAAAAAAACAAAACAAAACAAAACAATGGGTTTTCTTGTGGTTTCTCTGGAATTCTTATTCTAAGCCAGTGGTTGTTTCCATCATTGATGTGTGAGAGGTATATTGATGGGAAGCATGAAATAAGACCACCATCTCAGCCACTTCTTCCTGTTTGACATAGCTAATATTTACCGACTCACAACATAGTTTCCTGATACTAGCTGCCCCATTTTTCTCAATACCATAGGAAACTGCAACACATTTCCCAAAAGAATGCAGGTATTTATTTGAGATGGGCTTGCTATGTAGCCTAGACTAGCCTTGAATGCACGATCCTCCTGCTTCGGCCTCCCAAATGTTGGGATTTCAGGAGTGTGCCACGATGCCTGTAATCCCTTGGTTTTTTAATGGGGCTTAATTCTTAGTTCAATTTGTACTTATGTTCTTCCTCCCTGCCTCTCCTAGTCTTGAGACAGGTATCTCAGTCACACCTGGAATTCATTATTTAGCTCAGACTGGATTTACATCTGTGGTAATCCTCCTGTCAGCCCCTTGAGTGCTACTTTACAGGTTGGAGCCCCCATCCTGACTGTTCTTCCCTTATGTTAAAATTACATATAACACTATAATTTATCTTAAAAATGTAAATAGAGCCAGGGGTGGTTGCACATGCCTATGATCCCAGGACCTGGGAGGTGGAGGTATAAGAATGAAGAGTTATGGCCATTCTCTCCTGTACAGCCAGTTCAAGGCCAATCGGGCCTAGAGAGAAGGTTCAGCAGTTAAGAGCAGTGGCTGCTCTTTCAGGGAACCCAAATTCAATTCATAGCACCCACATAGCTGCCTATAATTATAATTCTAGGGGGTCTAACACTTTCTTCTGGTCTCCATGGATACTAGCCATGCACAAGGTAGACATACAAAGAAGACATCTATGCACATAAAATATTTTTATCTCTCTTTTTTTTAATTTCAGACACTTTTTTATTGTTATTAAAAAATTTTCCACC
>LOJH01054624.1:0-11997 GCA_001685095.1 Ellobius talpinus
ATCTATCCATCTATCTATCTGTCTTTAAGATATAATCCCACTCTGTAGCTCAGGCTGGCCATGAATCTTCTGCCCCAGGCAGCTGCCTGCTATGCAGCTGTGTGAGTGACCCTATACCACGCCCTGTGGAGTAAAACTTTCCTGAGCCCTGCTGCAGAATCATCATTCCCTCTTTCCAGGCCACTAAGTTTCAGGGTTCTTTGTTCTACACCAGCGAATAACCGCAACAGTTAAGAAATGATTATGCCCACTTTCCAAGACCTGCAAAATGTGCAGATCCTCTTCTAGCCAGATGGGAAAACTGATGTCACGTAGAGCAAGGAAGAAAGTGCTGGGGCCACAACTCCAAGAAAATAGTGTTTTTAGAACCTACTCTTTCAATCACTGATGCGGCATGCCATTTATGACACTCTTGAAAACCAAAGGAATGGATAATGAGTTTGCAGAGCTGCAAGGGACATCTCTCAACTGGCAGTACAGGCTGGGAGTTCTCTTCCTCCATACTGTCCCTGTTCTGCTGTGATCTGCCCAGACAAGTGCACAGTTTAACTTCTTAGGGGTGGGGACTAGAATGCATGCAGCATCACTTCTGGGTCATTCTAGTGGCCAACAAGTCACAAGCCCATTGTATTCAAGAGGAGGGGAGATGCCATCAACTTGCTGCAGGGAGCAGGGCATGTATCCAGGAAAGGGAAGAATGCAGGTAATCAGCCTTGGATACTACAGAGAATTCATGTGAGCATGCAAGTGTGAGTAGGGAAGGGAAGAATGCAGGTGGTCAGCCTTGGAGACTACCAAGCATGCATGCTCACATGCATGTGAGCAGGGAAGGGAAGAATGCAGGTGATCAGCCTTGGAGACTACAGAGTATGCATGTGAGCATTCATGTAAGCAGGGAAGGGAAGAATGCAGGTGGTCAGCCTTGGAGACTACAGAGCATGCATGTGAGCAGGGAAGGGAAGAATGCAGTTGGTTAGCCTTGGAGACTACAGAGCATGCATGTGAGCAGGGAAGGGAAGAATGCAGGTGGCCAGCCTTGGAGACTACAGAGCATGCATGTGAGCTCGCATGTGAGCGGGCAAGGGAAGAATGCAGGCAGTCAGCCTTGGAGACTACAGAGCATGGGACTGGGAAAGTCAGAGTAAGTGGACAAAGCTCACCTGGGGACCTGGCCTGATGGCCCACAGAATCACTGGCTTTCAGTGCTGTCCATCACACTGATAACATGACAGAGGCAAGGTCAGGGCACCTGCCTGTCATGGACCCCTTTCTGTTGGCTGACTTACTAAAGCTTTGTTAGATGCAGTTCACTTAGGCAGGAAAGGATTTCTTTGGGCTTACAGATACAGAGGGATAGAGAGTCTACCACAGTGAGGGAAATACGGTACAGTGGTTGGAGCTGGAAGCTGGCTGATCACATTTTCCACCCACTCACAGGAAGCATAGATGAGGAGCAGGAAGTAGGGTGAGCGTATAAACCCCCAAAGCTGGCATACTTCCTCTAGCAAGGGCACCAAGTATTCAAATACAAGACCTATGGGGGATATTTTTTACTAAAAGATGTATTTTTATGTGTGTGAGAGAGAGGGGGAGCGGGGGAGAGAGAAAGAAAGAAACAAAGAAAAAAACAGAGAAAGAAAGAGAATATATGCCAAATGTCTAAACGTGTGTCCCCACAGAGGCCAGAAGTGCTGGAGTTACAGGCAGCTGTAAGCCTCTTGACCACTTGAGTGCTGGGAATCGAACTCAGATCTTCTGGAAGAGCAGCAAGTGCTCTTAACTGTGAAACTATTTCTTCAACCCCCAACATTTCTTTTTCATTCAAATAACAACAAACGTCTTCTCTGGTTATGAGCTAGTGAGCTTGGAAGCCCAAGTTCAGAAAGCTACCGTCCCCCCAGACCCCCACAACCCCCAGATGTGGGACACTGGTAAAGTGCCTTGCTGAAGCCCAAATACCAGGCATCCATGGCAAGTGTCCTGATCAACTGTCAAGGTGACACAACCTAGAGCCACGAGACTCTTAGCTGAGCAACTGTCTAGATCAGACTGGTCTGTAAGCATGTCTGTGGGGGACTGTCTTGGCTGTTAACTGATGGAGGAGGACCCAACCCACTGTGGTCCCAGCAGGTGGTCCTAAGCTTCATAAGAAAGCTAGCTGTGTATAAACTGGCTTCAAGTCAGGTAGCAAAGTACTCCCTCCCTGGCTCCCGCTGTGGATGCCTTTGGCTGAGGTGAAAGGTCTCTGCCAAGACCAGTTCTCACTGAAGTTGTTCCGGCTTTTAGATGCTTTCAGGGCACCCATCAGCCTAGGCAAGATGCCATGCCCCCACATCCCTCACCTGAATTTGAAATGTTCCCGTTTTTGAGGTGAGGTGGGAGGGAGGGGTTTCCAAAGGCTTTGTGTTGAAAAGCTTGGTCAATGTTGGCCCCAGGGAAGCCGGACACTGGTTATATATTGGAAATTCCTTATGACTTTCAAGCTATGGAATTGGATGACTGTCCCAACCCCACATAAGGTTCCCTGTTTTGTAAATATTTCTTACTCCGATTGAATAATATACTTAGTTTACTATACCTAACACATAATTAATATTGCAATATTAAGATTTTTTTCTGTGTTTTTTAAAATGAGTTTGTAACACGGAGACTGTGGCCACACACACAGGACCTATGCAGGCTCAAGCCAGAGGAGGTTCCAGCTCTCCAGCTCTGAGAGGGGAAAGTGGACACAGGACAAGAAGCTATTTGCAACTGATACTTCTAGGAAAGGAAAAATCAATTTTCTCCAATGGAGTACCATTGGGAATACCAGCCACACTCCAGGACAGGCTCCATGGCGCTGGCCAACACAAAATGAACTCCTTGTTTGCTCATTGTGGGAGTTTTGTTTCATTTTGGCATGTTTTGTTTTATTAGTTTCCTTAAAGATTTCTGATGTGTTAAAGCTCACTCCCACTAGAGCCCCTGTTTCCCATCCATCTTGTCTTCCTTCTCTCCAGGCTTTAATGCTAAATTAAATCAAACTTTAAATCAATTTTCTACTGCTCCTTACTGCTCAGCCTCCTGCTACTTATTATCCTGGAAAAGAGGAAAGAAAACAAAACAAACAAAGAGGCAAAAACGGAAACCCAGCCTGCTTGAAAATGGCTTCTCAGATGTCCCGGCCAGAACCTGCAGCTGCCTGAGCCACGCTGGTGTCCCTCAAATGCCACAGCCTCCCACACTCTGCCCTGCTATTTCCAGTCCCACAGGCCCTTTCTCCAGGGCAAAAAGGCTTCCTGCCCTCCCATGCCTCCTGTCTGTACCCTCCAGTTCCTGCCTATGCTGCTGAGAATGACTTCCCAGGTGATGGAGTGTGAGCTCCTCAACCACAGTGGATCCCCCAACACAGGGACAGAACGAAGGCCCTGCTCCCAGGTGGAGCCATATCCGATTTCTGGCTAAAAGCTGCTGCTTCTGTTCTCTGTGTGACTAACCTCATGCTCTGGCCTCCTGGCCCTCCCTGAGGTAGGCTGCCACATACACTGTCCATGACTACTTCTGAGCACCGACATTAGGTCAAGACCTGCTCTTCAGAGGCCATCATGTGACTTGGTGGCCCTTGGTGGCTCCAGTGACATGCCTAGTCTCTTACCACCCCTTTTCTAATTATCTGAAGATCACTTAGGCCTGTGGCTCTGTTCCATTCTTTTCTTTGGTTTTCATTGTTTATTGGTTAAGTTAAAAGTCATCAAAAAGGTGGATATGAGTGGACAGACCGCTGTGAGAAATTATAACACGACACAGAAGTCTCAGTGGCCACTGTCCTCCCATTCCCAGGTCCGCTGTCCTCCTAGCTCCCTCCTAGGTCCGCTATCCTCCCAGCTCACTCCCAGGTCTGCTGTCCTCCCAACTCATTCCCAGGTCCACTGTCCTCCCAGCTCCCTTCCAGGTCCGCTGTCCTCCCAGCTCATTCCCAGGTCCACCCCCAGCCTTACCAATCTAGCTTATTTGTATTTTCAAACTCCATATCAATTATTTCAGTTTTATTTCACTGACTTCTAAGAGCAAAGTTACTCAAGGATTAAAACAGTTCTCCACCATGCCACAAGACAGCAATTCATTCCTCCCCTGCCACTGTCAGGATCAGCACTTTCAGTCTCTTAAATGGGATTTTCTTTCTTTTCCCAAATACCATGTTTATGCTACTGCATCTTGGCACAGCGTTTTAGCCATGATCTGGAGGATTCCAAGCACAGCTGAGACCTGAGACTGTGCCTCTAGTCTCCTCCCGCTCTTCCCCCTTCCTGTACCTCCCTAGCTCTGTCTGCTTCATCAGCCCCACCCTGCACGCAGTCCAGCAGCGAGAAGCTAGCAGCTCATGGCACTATTTCTCTGAGGACACATCCTTTCCCTTTTCTCTCTCCAGAGCTCCTAATCAGATGGTTTGTCTGTCACGCTTTTGTCATTTCTTTCCTCTTCTAGGTGTCTCAAGTTGGAAGTCTAACTTCTGACCTCCTAGGGAAGGTTTTGTTCTCTGTCTCCTCCGGGTTTGCAGTCTTTCTCAGAGGAAGTGAGGGACAGTTCTCTGTTGTTCAAATGTGCTAGGGATTGAGCTCAGAGCCTGGCACAGGCTGGTTAGTATTCCTCCCCTGAGCTGCATCCCCTTGAAAAGGGGTTCACTAAGTTGCCCATGCTGGCCTTGGACTTGTGATATACTGGCCGTAGCCTCCAGAGTAGCTAGGAATTCAGGCCTATACTACTAGGCCTGGTAAAGAATTTTAAATATGGGGCTTCTCCCCTCTGGCATTTCTGTTTCTATGGCTGACACCTTCTCCTCCCAGCCTTCCTCCTTTTCCTCCTCCTCCCTCTTCCTGTTTTCATCTGAGTTTCTTTTTGCCATCCTGGCCTTTACTGCTAAGAGGCTTAAGTCCTGGAAGTGTGATGTGTTCCATCTGGGCCACTGCCCTTGCAATCCCCGGAAGTTCTTCACTTTCCTCTCTGGACCAGAGAGGAGGCTGCTCCTAACCGAAGGGCCTGAAAGCTAAGTGTGAAGTGAACCCTGGGACCTGGAAACATAGTGCTCCCATTGAGAGCTGGGTCTTTAGTCTGAAGTGATGCTCTGCCCACCACTTTTTCCAGGGACCAGACTTTTAATCTTATACCTGAGTGCCATTCTGGAGGGAGCCATCTGTTGGCATTAGGTTTATCCCAGTATCTTAGCTCTAATAAGTGTGTGTGTATTTTCTGCATATGTATATACTTGTGCATATGTGCACATGTGCATGTGCGTGTGTACAGGTGTAGGAGTGTATACTCAGGTTAGAAGCTGAGGTCCAAGCATCCTCCTCTATCACTTCTAATCTAAAATTTTTGAGACAGTCTCTCGCTGAACCTGGAGTTGGCTGCCTGATTCAGCTACACTGGCTGCCTAGCAAATCCTGGGATCCACCTGCTTTCTATGCAGGTGCTGGGGATTAAACTCAGGTCATCACAGCACCTGACTGAGCTGCCACCCTAATCCTCTTGACAGCTTTTGAAGCTGACTCTCAACCTTGGCTCTTGGTCTTTGCTCCTCTTGGTCTATATCCAGTGCTGCCAGTTCCAGCCGGTTGGGACAGGTCTGTTCTGCGAGTCTCAGGCTCCTGTGCAGCCCTCAGCCCTGCCTGGGATCCAGGTTAGTCAAACACACCAGCTGCCTCTGGCCAATCTGCCCAGCATCGGAGGCTGTCTCCCTCGTCTTAACTCTGACCATAGTTGTAACTTGTTAGGGGTGTTAGGGAGTTGAAACAGTCAAATTTGATTTTCTAAATCTGCTGCCCTTACCTAGAAGGTGGGATTCTTCATTTTTCAATAACTAGGAAGGAATTTTGAAGTGTGTGTCTCCACCTCAGTTCCTGGTTTCAGGGACCCTACTCGGTCTGTTTCCTTTTTTTGTTCAAAGGTCCTGGTGTAGACTTTCCCCATTCTTTTTTTTTTCTCTCTTCAAGATAGGGTTTCTCTGTGTAACAGTCCTAGCTGTCCTGGAACTCACCTTGTAGACCAGGCTAGCCTTGAAATCACAGGTATTCACCTGCCTCTGCCTCCCAAATGCTGGGATTAAAGGCGTGCACCACCACTGCCTCTCCTTTTCCCCATCCTTTTGCTTATTTTTGCTTCTCCATGTTAGACCCAATCTCCACGAACTTTCTGTCTTTTAAGAAGCAGATAATTCTAGTTCATTCTTATTTATTATGAGTGCTAAAATGTCAGCACCTACTACTCTTGCTGTCCTGTGGCTTGCTTTGGACACTTTCTCTGGCGCTACTGTTTTTCTGTCTTGTACTTGCCATTTCCATTCTGGTCCATCACTACTCAGTGCCAAGAGACACACAGGTTAAGGCCTGAGATCACTAAAGTGAGTCTCCAAGTAATTGAAATGCACAGAGCTGGCCACCAAAGCACACGAGGAAGCTTCATGCCATGAGAAAACATTTCGAGCAGAAGTTGAAATTCCAACCAAAAAAGACAAATGATAAAGTCCTGGACTCCTTCCCTGGAGAAAGTGCAGAGTCTGCTGACTAGAAAGCCCAGAGCATGTTCTGGGGAAGGCTGGAGGGATGAGGGCAGATGTCGGGCTCTGGAAAGCACCCCTGCTTGGCCTTTTATGTCTGAGCTCATGCAAGCCACCTGCCTCATCTCTGTGCCATCAGTCGCTGGCTCTCCTGGCCTAAGCGGGACAAAGGAGAAGAGATACAGGCTTTGAGAGGGAACAAGGACATGACTATGACTGATAACAAGGACAAGGGCTATGACTGATGCTTATCTGAGCTCTGGGCAATATCACAGGCGGTTGGATGTACCCTTTCCTGACAATTACAACAGCTGGCTCAGGCTCTCTGCCGAGAGGGACTGACTGCTGGGCCGGGCTGTCACATTGAACAGTGAGCAGGGAATAATTTATAGGAACCAGATACTGAGAATTACTCTATTACATGTGCTTCATGAAATTAGATACGGATCTGTGGGTTGATTGTGACAGCAGTTGGAGATCACACTGTAGAAGCTAAATGTCATATTGGACTAATAGTGGCTTTGAGATTAGGAACTCGTACAGCAAGGCTGCTTCAGGAGTCAGAGTTGGTTATGGAACGTAGGTTAGGTCCCAGTTCCCTGGAAGGGTCAACAGACACAGAAAGTCACAAGAGGAGTCTTGAACAGAGACTGGTATCTGTTGGGGTATGTTGCCTCCTTTCACAGATGTGCCGTTCTCCCTGGAGATAAAGGACCTTCACTGACCTGGAGTGGGTATAAGGCTACTATACCCTTATGCATTCAGGCCAGTGAATGGGAGATGTGGTTACTGTCATTTAATTAGCTGCTCTCACTAGAAGCTGTCAAGGTCTGGAAAATATGGCAGCCATGGGGAATTCTGGGAGAGACATGCTCTAGAGCCATCTGATTGGAGACAGGGATGCCTGGTCTACTACAGCAGGGAACACACGGGGAGCCTGGAATAGAGGGATCTTCACCCAAGTGAAGGGACCTCAGGGCTGCCAACACCTAGCATCATTCGACATCACAATGAACAACTTCCAAAGGAAGCATGGCAGGCTGAGTCGAGCAGGGGGTGACAATAGGAGTCCAGTGTACAACGGTGAAATTCTTATAAAGAGCAGCTAGTGGCTTCGTCTGTTGGGCATGGCCTCATCACAGCCGGATCACACAGACACCAAAGCAGAGTGCTCTGTGGAGGGCCTTCCAAGACAGCTGGGCCTGCAGAACTGGAGCCATCTAATCCTTGCAAAAGGTAAAGCCAGGAGTCTGCAGCCATGGCCTCTGAACCCATGCATTGAACCTCTATGGATCATTAATATTTCTAAATATATCTAGACTGAACATGGGCAAATTGTCTCTTCTTGTCATGAACTGCTAGACAATACTGTATAACAACTACTTATATTTAGATTGCACCAGGTATTATAAGCAACCTGGGGATGGTTTCAAGTTTATGGGAGGGGATACAAAGGCTACATGTGAATAAATACAACAGGGATTTGAACACTGATGGAGGGTTCTGGAACTATCCCTGCAGATAGTGTGGTTCATCTACTATATTCCCTGGGGAAAGAATGCATAAGGGATAAGAACACGTGCCAATTCATACCTCCCATCAATGCTCCATGTTGGAAAGGACACTCAGACCCCTTCATTCAAAGCCAGAAGTCACAAGGCCTTGGTATACAGGAGACTGTGCATGTCTCGGTGGTTCCCGCAGCATGGGAATGACCAAATGTTCCATGCAAGCAAGATGTGAATTTGGGTGCAGGAGGATGTCAAGTTCTGTCACACCTGTGTTGAATAGGCTGAGAATTTCAGAAGTGTCAGTTTGGCTTGCTTGTATCTTTTCCATGTCCCCAACACTAGCTTGAATAGAAACAGGGCTGGGGACAGGCTTCGTCCCACAGCCTGCAGTGATGGAAGGAGTTGGCTACAAGTCAATCCCTTGGTGGCTTCACCTCGTATTCCAATGGTTACCTCCATTCATGGCTTCTATTCTGTGCTAGTTAGATTACCTTGCCTTTCCAAAATATATCTACTCAAAATGAAAAAGTATTGCACAGTAATGTGAATGAGCTTAATCCACTGAATTATATGCTTTAACAATGGATACTATGGTGCCATTTATGTCATGCAAATTCTACAGTAAAATAAATATTATAAATGATTAGAGCTGCTTTAGGAAGATGGCCACATAGGTAACAGCACAAATGGACAAAATTCATGAGGGTGGACCAAACTACAGTGAACAGGATGAAGGCAGCTCTAGTCCAGACTGGGAATCCCTGATCTCATCAGTCCAGTTTTACATGGAAGGAAAGCAAAGTCGTGAGTTCAGTGGACCTGAAATGGATTGGAAGTCCATCTAGCATGCTCCCTGTAGGGCTCGGAGCAGTCACTATTTTTTTCAATTTAGGTTTTATTTACAAAATAGAACAATATTACATACATGACAGGGATGATACTGGAATCTAATTGCACAGCAATTCTATAAGCTTAATGCTTAATCCTGAACCTTGTTGTCCATAGGCTTCCTTCCCCGTGAGTGAACCAAGGCTGGTCTGAGCAGATCACATAAATGGGGAGGTCCCCGGTAGTACAGGGAATAAATACCCCTATTTGAGGCAGAGACTGCAGACGTAGAGTCACACAGGGATTCGGATTTCAGTGTCAGGTTAGATTTGTCTGGAGCCCATTTTCCTGGATAATGAGAATGAAATATGTGCACACGTCTTTGTCGGAAGCACTAAGCAGCTGAGCAGAACATGGGAAGTGCCGCTTCTTAATCTAGGTGGGGATGTACTCTGCCAATGTTAAAAGGAACCGTTTTCATCTCAGAAGTTGGGAGTGTACTTTAGAAAAATAAGCTGTGATATGGGAGCATGCACAGGGGTAAGAAAAACTTGAGTACTTGTGAGTCCTTGCTTGCACTCACACTCAAAGCTTAGCCCTCACCCACCTCCTCGCTGTCCCGGCGCGACACCCATGGGACGCAAGACCTTCATGCCTTACCTGGGGCTTGCTCTCATCTTTGTCTTTGTAGTAGAAGAGTTGATCACCACGCAGCACAAACCATCGCTGCTGCCAGTTCTTCATGATGCTCCTCTGCTTCTTCAGCCAGCCGGCCTTGAGTACAGGGCCCAGCTTGTGGGGGGCCAGGGGCCTCCCTGGGCTCCGGTTCTGTTCCCCCATCACCAGGCTCTTGGAGCGAGCTGGAAGCCAAGAACACACAGTGAGTGTGGAGACCTAGGTCACCCTTGCAGCCCCCATCCACTCCCCGGGACCAAGGCCGGGGGCCCAGAATGGCAAGACAAGTTGGATCCACTTTCCGCTTGGATTTCCAGGACATAAGCCAGAACACTTCAGAAGCAGCATGGGTTTATGCACTTGCAGGGAGGTATACAGCCTTCCTTCATGAGTTTCCGCTCTTCCACTGGGATCCAGAAGTCTCCACTTCCCTGGGTTTATTCCTTACGGATAAGTCTCACCCAGGGTCCAAAGGTCCTCATACTCCACATCACTATTCTACTAGCACAGAAATTCTTTTTTGCATTTCTCTCCCATTCAGATCTTGGCTCTGGCTGCTGGTGACGTTTGACGCAGCCTTTAAGACTGAATTCAAAAGAGCCACCTCTTGGCCCTTGGTACTGACCTTGCCAGCCTTGTCTCAGCAGTGCTTTGACTGAGCAAGGAATGCGGCCACCCCTATGCTGACCTCCTACATTAAGGGAGATCGGTGACCCCACACAGTGTGCTTTTCCAGAGAAACTAAAGAGAAATCGGAGGGGTGCTTGGGAGCAGCACAGCCTTGCTCCTTCCCACAACACAGCCACCGCTGTCTTCCAGCAGCACCAGGCACAGGGCTGAACATGTTGTGTTTGTATTTCAGATGGATCTGCATCCTGTTCCCATCTGGCTGCTGGGCCTGGCCCCTATGCTGCATGATACAGAATCAACACACTTATCTCTGATCACTGTTTAAAGACATTAATCTGTCTGGTTATGGATATGCCTTTCCTACATGTAATGTTTCTGCCATATACCACCTGTGGACTTATAGAAATCCTTATCCACAGTCATGATAGTCCACACGGTATTGCTTCGGACCAAGAAACTCATGTCACAGCCAGAGAAGTGTGGCAGTGTGCCCTTGATCATAGGATCCACCAGTCTGACCATGTTCCTCCCATCCTGAAGCAGCTGCTCTGATAGAAAAATGAAACAGCCTTTTGAAGATGCAGTTATAGCCAGTAACAGTGCCAGTTATGTGGCAGTAGCCTGGAGGGCTAGGGCAGGGCTCTCCAGAAGGCAGTATATGCCTCAAGTCAGTGTCCAATATAGCATATTGTTTCTCCCATCTCCAGGAATCAAAGGGTGGAAAAGGGAATAGTTTTACTCACTATCACCTCTAGTGACCCACTAGGAAAAGTTTTGCTTCCTGTTCCTGTGACCTTGAGTTCTGCTGGCCTTGAAGTTTTGGTTCCAGAACAGGGAGCACTCCTGCCAGGAGACATAACATTCCATTGAACTGGAACTCAGACTTTACCCTGGCCACTTTGAGATTCTGATGCCCTTAAGCCAATAGCCTAAGAAAGGAATAAGTGTTAGGAGGGGTGGTTAATCTAGACTACCAAGAAGAAATTGGATTGTTTCTCTACAATGGAGGTAAGAAAGATTATGTCTGGAGTAAAGGAGCTCCTTTAGGCCACCTCTTGGCGCTTCCATGTCCTGTGCTTTATTAAAGTCAATGGAAAACTACAACAGCCTAATCCAGGGTAGATGACAAAGGTCACAGATCTTTAAGGAATGATGGTATGGGTCACTCCTTCAGGAAAGAGCCAAGACCTGCTGAGGTTCTTGCTGAAGATGGAGGAAATACAGAATGGGTAGTAGAGAAAGGTGGTTATAAACACCAGCTAGGGCCATGTGACCAGAAGCCAGTTAGGATTATAACTGACATGTTTTTGCCATATTTTGTTAAGAATGTGTTTGCACAGATATTTGTTTTCTTTCCTTCATTTCTCGATCTTGTAATGTAATATCAATAAAGAGACTATCAGTGGTAATCATATTTAAGTTTTACAAAAAGAATTACTAAAAGAATGTCCCTCAGCCAGGCAGTGGTGGCACAGGCTTTTAAGCCCAGCACTTGGGAGGCAGAGGCAGGTGGATCTCTGTGAGTCTGAGGCCAACCTGGTCTACAAAGTGAGTTCCAGGATAGCCAGGACTGTTATACAGAGAAACCTTGTCTTAAACCCCCCCAACCCCAAAATGTCCCTCAAGGGACAATACTCCTACTCTAAATTTATAGTGCATTTGTGGTTGTTTGAGGGACAGTTACATCTTGTCAAAGCATAATTATGACCTATTCAAATGCATAATCTGTTTGCAATTGTATGTGTGATAGTACATTTCTGTGAACTGGTTACTGTTTTCATTTGGAAATTAATCATGTCATAATGAGGTATGATTGTT
>LOJH01054628.1:0-11996 GCA_001685095.1 Ellobius talpinus
AGGCCAGCTGGACTGGGACTGATGGTGTATGTGATCAATCCTGACTCTCTGAACTAGTCTGCTTTCTTACAGGGTACTTGCTACAATAAGATTCATTGTTCATAGAAATACAAAAAGGATTTAACTAATGTACAAAACACAACTTTCATAAAGATAAAATTCACTTTTAAACAATCAAGTTGTAATCATTAAAAATGCAATGGAATTAAATTTTGAACTTTCTTGAAGAGAAAAATAATAAATTTGAATAACCAGGACTGATATATAATTTAGAGTCAGCAGACAATGAAATTAAAACTTCCTTTCTCTGCTTGAAAAAATTAAGTAGCTCTTAACAATAATTTTAAATATATATCAAATTAAGATCTAAATTAAATGTGACCTTGGACAATGCCTCAGTAGATAAAGTACAGGCCTCTCAAGTATGGGACCAATTTCAGATCCCAGGCCACACGTAAAATTTTGGCCTATCATGCTATCTTGTTTAATGGCAGGCAGAGAGAGGGGGTCCCTGGCAATCCTTGACTACTCAGCTTTGTGGAGTTGGTTAGTTCCTATTTTATTAAAACAGTCTATATCAAAGGATAATCTAGAGATTAACAGAAGATAGTTCATATCAGTTTCTGACTTCCATATGTCCTTGTAAAATTAGTTAATCCATCAACACAAACATTTACAAAACACGGAAAACTAAACACCTGAAACGCTAATATACACCAAATGAAAAGTTATATTCAAGGGCATTAGTGACAAGTTACAAACTTCACATAAAGGGTTGTTAAAATTGAAAATTTACAGCGGTAGATATGTAAAGTCAGATCAGTCACAGTCAAGAAAACAGAGGACTCAGATACAAAAATAGCACATGTGATCTCAAACCAATGGCTATGACTGATAAAACTCCCATGAAGCATCTCTCAGCAAGGGCAGTTGCCCTCTCCATGTCAGACTTAGGACCCACAAATGCATTATAATTTCCAAACACCTCAGATACTGATGTACAATCCCTTCCTTACCTCTGCTCAGACACAACTTGGTGATATTCCCAAGAGCCTGAGCCTTCAGTCAGTTCTCGTGCTACCATATTTCTTTTGGGGAGATGCTTACTTAATAAAAATCAATTGGCTTCTAAAGTACCAATATTTAAACTAATAATTCTCTTCATAATTTATGTTCACTGATGACTTTTGTTAATTTTATTAAAGCTGTCATATGACAATAGTGTTTGTTAATTTTACAGATAAAATTTACAATCTGTGGCTTCTATGTCTAATATCAATATCTGTGCTCTCTAGATTGAATTTATATCATGCCTTGCTTTTCCAATACAGGTTTTTTTGCTTGGTCACCACATTTTCTTATCACTTGACTATTATACTTTAATCTGTCTTTATTGCTTTTCCTGTCTGTACTCCAGATAACTGTCTCTTCTACCACAACTCATCTATCTCATTGATTTATCAGTGCCTTGCAGTGAATCCTTTATCATGTACCTCACTATCTCAATCAATTTGGGCAACACCTCACTTTTATAAACAAGAGGAACATTTCACTCTTTAAAACTTGAACATCTACACTCAAAAATAATTAACATTTGGCTGTCTTAGGCCAAATATAGCCCAAGGTCTGGTCTACTAGCTAATATCTGCTGGGTCCTTTTATTCTACTGAGCAATTAGTAGACCAGTCAAATTAGCATACGCACAGGTAATTTCAAAGCAGGTCGATGGTGTGAAATAACAAACAAATAAATAAATACTCTAACTCTTGATGTTCTGTGCAATAGAAGTATTTAATCTTGCTAGTTACAGCATTTCTACTCTAAGGAAAAGAAGCTATTTATTTCTGTTTTCCAGGGAATAGCTTCCATTTGAGTAGACAGGGAGAAGATTATATACTGCGAGATTATAGCATGAGCCAAGACTTTGCAGAGGAGAGGGCTGGTGTTATGCTAAAAGAGAAGCAAATGCAAACATCCTCACAGTTGAATGGGCAAGGCTTCAGATAATCTTGAAGTTAGGAAGTAGCCAACCCACAAAATACAATAATGTCTGTGAAGATGAAAGTCTAGAGGAGGTTAGAACAGTCTTTATAAAGTAGCTTGTGAAACCTTCCACGGATGAGATGATTGCCATATAAATAAATATGATAATATCAAGATTATTGGCTAGTGACAAGGCATATTTATCTATCTATCTATCTATCTATCTATCTATCTATCTATCTATCTATCATCTATCTGTCTGTCTGTCTGTCTGTTTGTTGTGTGTGTGTGCGTGCATGTGTGTGTGTGTGTGTGTGTGTGCGCGCGCGCACCACAGTGAAGGGTTGGGTGTCAGAGGCCATTCTTTGGGAGTTGATTCTCTGCTATCATGTGGATGCCACAAGACTGCTGTCATCCCTGGCTACAGAAACTGTTAACAACTTTACTTGTTTGCCAGCTTAGGAAGAGTTTATTTCAAAGATAAGAATTAGCAAGACATTTTCTCATAAAGTATCATATTCAAATAATTGACACAAATGATGGTCTAAAATTATATGAAAATAAATAACGTGTTTTTATTTACTAATTTTCTGATTTTCATGCTTTTATGGAAAGCGAATGTAATTTCTTCCCTTTGAAGAATTATTCACTTAAGTACTTGACATTAATCATTTTACTATCATATCCAGAGGGAATAAACCTTTTGTTCTAATTTAAAAACATTTCTCATATTTTAAATTATTTCACAATATCTAAGTGTTGCTATGCTTTAAAAATCAGGTACATTGTTTATTTTGATTAGTGAGAAATAGTGATGGTTACTACAAGACTTATTAAAAATATAGTTACTGATATATAATAAAATAATATAATTATATAGAAATTTCAATATTACTCAAAAATTTAAAAATATTCTCATTTGAATTTTTATTATGTAAAATCCTAAGCATTGCCAAGATTTGATCATGTCCATCCATGTTGACAAGATCTTGGTAGTTTGTGTCTGCAGAGGTATCTTTTTCTTTTTTCAAGAAAATTTCATTATATGTTAAACATTTTCTATGACTTTGATAAGACTCCATTAACAAATAAAGAAGCATACAGCACAGAGGAGGCTGTGGACAAACCTCGGTTGTGACAGGACTTTTTGATATCTGTAAATATCCTAGTTGATTCCCCAGCTCCGATGTGAATACCTAAGTGTGGTGAACTGTGTTTGCAATCTTGGTGTTAATGAGAAAGTTGAAGATTTTTTTGGGGGGAGGGACTTAATGACCAGTTTTTTGCATTCTAAGAACTAAATTCCAGGTTCAAGTGAGCAACCTTGTATCAAAATATTAAGCTGAATGTTTGAGAGGAAGACTATCCAAGGCTGACCTGAGATTTTGCACACACAAGTACACACATGTACACATGTACCAGCACACATGAACATGCAATCATACCTACACTACATGTCCTTTAAACATTTTAAAAATGCAACAAGATAAGTAGTATAAGAAAGTGCAAAGGTGAAGTTATGCCACTTTATTACTTTTTTATATTTACAATTTATTCAAATTATCAATGTTTATCTGAAATTATGTAAAAATTGATATATGTAGCAAGAATTCTAATTGTTCTTAATAATAAAAGCTTGGAGTCAGATATTAGTGTGTAAAAGCTGAAAGATCAGAGAAGCAGAGCAGCTAGCCACTAGTTCTTAACTACAAAATTCTCAGATGGAATGGGGTATCCTGTCTCTACAAGCCCTCAGACTGAATGCCTACTCTACAAAACTTCAGACTAAATCCTGAGTTCCAGTCTCCTCCTGCCTTATTTTCCTCTCTCCACCCAGGCACATCACTTCCCATCTCTGCCTCCCTGGTGCTGGGATTAAAGGTGTAAGCCATCACCACTTGGCTCTTTTGGACTAGATCAATCTCATTTAGCCCAGGATGGCCTTGAATTCACAGAGCTCCCTCTGCCTCTGTCTCCATAGTTCTGGAATAAAAGGTGTGTGCCACTCCTGCCAGGCAGTAGTGGTCTCTATGGCTAACTAGTGTGGCTTGCTCCACACTCTGATCCTCAGGCAAGCTTTATTTTTTAAAGAACAAAGAGACTACCACCACAAACATTAATACATAATTGAACTGTGACAATATAGTAGTTATAAGATATTTCAGTATTTTCTACTGATATTCCACCTTTGCTGACTCCTAGAGAGAAAACAAGTTATGAAATATTTTATAGCAGCTAGCTTTTCCAATTATTCTTTGTTATTATTCCAAATAATTAAATGTTATTTATGATCCTTACTATGAAAAAAATAGTGATTTGCTTTAGGTACACATTTCCTTGAATATGATTAACAGCATGATGAATCTTATTCTGCTCTTTATTTATTCTATTATCATCACAGTCAGACATTTCCTTGTTATTTTTAAGAGAAAAACATTTAAAAGATGATAGTCTTGAATAGAACCATTAGTAAAATTTCTAGCCTTGTCAAACTATCTCATCATATTCTGTTATGCAGATAAAACCAGACAGATGCTGATACAAAAAAATAAATATTGAAAATTTGATTTTCCTTTGAACTACAAAATTTTTATAAAATTAGATTATTAGTTAATCTATTATTTACACATGTAACGTCTATAATATCAATTTAAACATAATAACTATAAATAAATGTTGAAATTGTTATTTTAGTAACGATTATACATAATTAGAGAGAAGATTTACATGCATGTGTTTTGTTTTGTATAATACACTTCTCACATTTTTATGTCAATACTTTTGCATGTGTGAAGATACATGGGAAGGACACCAATGTCACATATGAATTTAACGTATGCTTGCCTGGATTTTATTTTATTTCTGTATTTGTGTTCATCTTCAAGATATGAAGAGTATGTATGAAGTCATATTAGAAAAATAATTTCACTATACAAAGACTGAATTAGCAATAAGCATAGGAGGACCCAGACAGACTTTTGATAGACTCTACTATGAAGGATTTGTATGGAATAATGCAAGTATGGTCAACCAAAACTGTTGAATATTTTCAGAATTTTCTTTCTTTTTAGACACATTTGTTATTTTTCTCCCCTTTCCAAATGTACAAATAATAAACAATATTTGTCACTGATCAACCTTAAGCAAAAGGTTAACCAATAAAACAAATTAAAAGTGAACGAATATGAAAAAATAAAATGGTAAGTGTGTTGGCCTTAATAGTAATAGTGATAAAATGCATGGCAATTAACTAATGTTTTCTTTTATTGCATTTGATAAACTATTCATTTGCTGTATTGAAAAATTGCCTTTATGTAAGAAAATCCTATCTCAAATTATCACAGTAGGCTTTAAATATAAAACAAACACTTACTTTTAGACAATGTGACAAATTGTATTTTCAAAGCCTTTTTCCAAACACTACACATATTTAAATACTTGGGAGAGTCAAGGTTGTGAATAAGGACGGAAAACGGACAGGTGAGCAGTCTGCTGGAACTAATTATCTTCAGAAATTGTTCTGAACAGAAATTGGAATTTGATTACTCTCATTTTCCTTTTTCTTTTCTTTATTGCCATGACCTCAGTGATTTCTAGTGACACTTTTGAAATTTAAGAAGACAAATTGGATTTATGCTAAATTGGAGAAAATGTAGCTGACTCTGGCTTTTAAAGTATATTTAAGACAGGGGTTTCCTTACTTTTGTGCACAGTGTTTGTTTTAGCATTCTGGATCATTTTGAAAAGGATAAAATTAGTTATTTCATTGAACTTAAACATCTCTGAACACTTGTGAAATCTCAAAATTACTTCGATTCATGCATCTATGAATATAATTAACTGTTTTACATTTTAATATTCTCCTTTTTTCCACAACTTTTCCCCTTCCTAGAGTCTATTTTCCCATGTAGGGAAAAGTTCAATGAGTCTTTCTTAGTCTCCTGAAAAGAGTACTTTCTTATTTTTCCTTCTATTGAAATGTTAGCTAGATGTGATCATGCCCATTGTTTGTTGTTTTCTTGTATCATGAACCTTCTTATGTTGGGATTATACTTGGTCAGCTAGCTTAACAAGATAAACTTTAGTATAATATACTGGTATAGACATATACAGCTTAATACATTTTTAAAATATATCAAATATACATCATAACATTTGTGTGTTTTTATTGACTCAAACAACTCAATGAGCTAGAGAGTCAATGAGCATTTAGAAAAAGGCAGAAATACTTCCCCCATAATTACAGATTTTCGACCTGGGTTAAGATAAAACTTCAAACTGCGATGCATTTCCGTTATGCCCAACAGTGTTGAACAAGTTGTATAGGATCTTTGAGCAATTTGTGTTTCTTCCTTTGGAAAGAGCCTGTTCACTTCACTTTCTCATTCGCTGCCTGCCAATATTTCTACTGCCCAATTTTTGCAGTGCTTTATACGTTTTAGCTATTATCTCTGCCTAAAGTCAAGCTGGAGTGATTTACTTTTGAGTCACTCATGGACTCATAGAAATGAGAGCTGCCTATATTGTCATCGATAGGTAAAAGCAGGTACAAAATGTGTCATAGACACACAGTTGTATTTAGCTATGAAGAAAAAAGTTTGCAGAGAAGTGCGTTTAACTGAAAGTACTGTGTTAAATGAGGTAATGCAGGAATGGAAAGTGAAAAATCAGTTGTCCAGTTTCGTACACAGATAAAAGCTGAAAATATTTACATTTCTGTATCTAAGTGGGATTGATTGTAGGCACAAGCTATGAGATTGGCAAACGGTGTGTTGAAGAAAGGTGAAGACCAATCATACACTTAAACATGGAAGCACAAAGGAGATTGTGGGGGGTAGGAGTTAAGGGTACAATGGGACCCCAAGAATTTGGAGGGAATAATGTGGAAAAGAATCAAAAGAAAGAAAAATTTCTTTGAAAATACAAACATGAATAATAACATTGAGAATAATAGTTTGTAATTAATTAAAATAAACTTCTTTTTACATCCATAATAGAATATTTTAACAGTCATGCATTTACCATTTATTACTGTGCAAATTCTAATTGGTCCCATTAAATAAAAATCTGGAGTCAGAAATTAGGGGATGAAAGCTGAAAGATCAGAGAAACAGAACATCCAGCCATTAGAATTCTTGCCTATCTGAATGCTCAGACCAAATAGGCAAGATCCTGCCTGTATAAATCCTCAGACTGAATCCTGAGCTCCTGTCTTCTCCTGATTTATATGCCTCTCTCGGCTCACCCACATCTCTTCCCATATCCACTTTCCTAATGCTGAAATTAAAGGTGTGAGCCACCACCACTTGGCTCTGTTTCTCTTTTAGACTGATTCAATCTCGTGTAGCCCAGTGCAACCCCAAGTACTGAAATTAAAGGCGTGTATCACCACTGCCTGACTTCTGCAGATAACTAATGTGGCTAGCTTCACACTCTGTTTTCAGGCAAGTTTTATTTGTTAAAGTAAAAATAAAATATCAGCACATCTTTCCTTTCCTTTTTCTCTCTAAATCCTATTTCAAGCTAATTCTGCACATGTGTTGAGAAACAATAGGAATTATTTCTTCCAGAAAGGTATTTGAAACCTTTAATTGATGTACATATTTCTAGTCATGTACTATTCAGTTCTTTCTTAAACGTTTTATCATCACCTGCAAAAGTATCATTCATGTATGGGAGTCAACAGAGATATGACATTCAGGAACAGTACACTATCCAAAATGGTTCTGATAAAAAAAATGTGGTCTAGCTTTATGCAGCTTATCCTTACCCTATTTGAGAGGTGAATGATTATAAGATTAGGTATTCACTTTAAACATTTCAGCACATCAAATATCTTGATTAAAGCAACAATAATAATTCTCTTATTAATACACTCAGCAAATCATGCTTTTATTTTCAGGTCAAGCTAGACCCAAACTCATACAATACAGTATCTCCAACCTCATCTACCCAAAACCTTGGACTAAAGGGGTTCAGCACCTTTATCAATTTTAAAATCAATTTTAAATTTGAGTATTTATTACATGATTTCTCTACTTATTTCGTTTACTCCTCTCTGAAACTCCTCTCATGCTTTGTCCTACAAAAATTCATCTCTTCTTTCATTATTATTGTTTATATGTAATGTATATATATATATATATATATATATACACACACACATGCATGCACACACAACATTGTGAATCCCTTTGATATTTTAACTTTGGTTTTCAATAAAATCTCACTTAACTTTCCACATTGAAATAGATTATGATCATGTATATATAATTGATTTTATTGCCTTTGAGAATTTATAATGCCCTACCAGCCTAAAACCTTGCACAGACTTCACTGTTTGTTTGCTTTTTCTTATAACACAATATCCAATTCTTTATTCAAAACATTTTTGTGTGTTCATTTTAGTGAGTAGAATCCTTGGCAGATGATGCTAAAAATAAAAAATATAAATAAAAATACACCAGAATCATAATCATGAGTAGTTCACTTGATACATAACATTCCCCCATAAAAAAACATATGACCCCTTGAAGTTTTTTCTTATTTTTTCATTGACATGATATTTGTATATTTATGAAGTTCAATGTGAGGTTTTGATCCAAGCACATTGTAAATAGCAAATTTAGAACCTCAAACATTTTTAAAAACTTTTTTCTATATAGTTTATTGAAGATAAATCTTTCATAGAATTATTTTAATTATAGTTTCCCCTTCTTCAACTCCTCCAAAACCCTCCCCACCTGCCCTCTGACACAAAATCCATACCTTTCCTTTTTCTCTCTCATTAGCAAACAAGCAGGGATTCAAAATATTCACAACAAAATAAAATAAGGGCCTAATCACTTTGAACTATTTTCAGTTATATTGAGTGAATTAAAATTTCTCCCTTCTGTTTTGAAATTGCAAGTGTTTCAGTGTTGATTATATTGACTTGCTGGGACAAAGAACACAGAAAATGTCCTCCACGCTCACAATCTATCACACCTGTGTACTTCCTCCTAATCCTACCTGTTTCTCTGACAACCCCTATTCTACCCCCAATTCCTGTGAGAAGAAACATGTGTACTCCATATTTATTGCAACTCTACTCATGGCAGTAAGAGCATGAAAAATGTTTATCATGTATATCTTGCAAATATTGGTAAGCCCTCAGCTGTTTGAAAAATTTAACTGAAATGAAACTGACAATGTAGCTGAAATCAACTTTAAAATGCATCATTTTCTGTGGCTGGAAAAAGTCCCCAGAATCAATTTTTAATTAGTTCTTCTATTAAGATTAATAGTAATTTGATTTAGTATTTTTTTCTCTAATAGAATTGGAAAATTCATTCTGAAATGGATTTAAGGCTCAAGGTAGCTCAATTCAGAAGACAAATAGAATACACAAAAATCAAGCTCATACTGTTTTTTAAAATCTCTTTTACATGGTATAGAATACTTAGGAATAAAAAAATTAACACTGATAGTTTTCTCCTTAAGAGGTGACATAAATCAGAGTATTTTTTCTTCATAAAAGCCTATTTGAACTTGTTAGGTATAAGCCAAACATGGGAATACAATTAAAATATAAATGCACATTTTCAACATATGTACCAATGGTTTTATGAAACTTTTACCTACTTTATCTAGACTTCAATTAAAATTTCCAGAGAAAAAAATTACTTAAGAATATCCCTTGATTACAATAAAAAACACCTGTTTAGAAACACCATTCTTGTTTTCCTTCAAGTTACCAAGTATATAGTGTGTCCTGGGAATCTTTAATGTCAATGTTTTCTAAGAAAGAAACACTGATCATGGGTGAGAGATAAATATTGTGCTATCTGGAGTTAAAAATTGCCTCCTGAGAAGCACATTTTAACTATCTGTGGTAACATCTCTTGAAACCTGTTGTTATACTTCAGAGAAAAATAAATAAATAACTGCAGAAGTTGGGGTGAACAACACATTTACTTTTTAACGTCATACAAAGTTTAGGTAACATTGTTTGGAAAAACACCACAGTGGTTTTGCATATAAAGTCCACTGCCTTTGCATGTGATGACATGCGTTTGATTCATGGATCCTACATTTTTGCAAAAGCACACTAGCTCATAAACCTTTCCTCTGTCTTTCACACATATCTTGTTGACAGTCTCATGCTGTCCAAAACTGAATAAATAATTACAATGCTGATAAATTTAAAAGATGTTTGAAGACATTTGCATTCATAATATCAACATAAAATCATAAATATTGAGAACTGTCTAACAGCATGAAGCAGAGTGTCATCCTTTAATGGACAGAAGGTGTATTATTGGTATCTTAATGTGGACAACTCTTTAAGCATGCGTATGTATATATTTTGGGAAGAATCTATTGTAATAAGTTCTATATGACTTGTTCACAACTGCCCTTCCTTCTATCTCCATTCTTTTTAAATTCATCTCCCTTTCATGATCCCTTATGAACTTCCTGACTTCCATTGCTTTCCCAAGTGGAATACAAATAACTGAAGAATCAGGCTAAAATCTACAAATGAAAGAAAGTAATACTGCAACTGTTTCTCTGGGTCTAATTTACCTAATTTCTTATATTTATACCCATAGACTAGAGCATGGGTCAACCCCCATCAAAGAAGCTTGCTTTTGTAGAAGATGGCAATTAACACAATTACCCAAATCAAATGAAAGTGCAGAGAATAAGAGTTTGAGTAATGTTGAACATTAATTATGACACCTATATCACATTCATCCACCCATCATAGATCATGGGGGAAGAGTGAGCAAAAGGATGTTAAGGGCCATTTGTAATGGAGGACTACAAAAAAACAGTGTTTTCTGTATACTGTATGGTGTTTGCACATGTGGATTCTAAGCAGTAAAGACACTATGCACAGAATTTTTCACAGGATGAAACCAGACAAAATCCCAGCATGGAGAGAGGAGATAGGCACAGAGTTCCACCTCTAGTCAAGAAACTACACTAGAAATTTACATAGATATTCACAAATATATAAATGCTTTTAAAGGTATAAATAAATGTGACAAGACAATACAATAAATATTTCTCTTACCTTCTAAGAGACTGAGACTTTTGTTTCAGGATTTCACAACCAAATTCTTAATAACCTTGACAGCAGACTTAAGACTACAAAAGTAGACATTTATTAAAGCAATCATAAAGTCGATGTGCACCATAAACATTGAAAACAACATGCAGATATTACTTAGGAAGCAATGGTGTTTGGTCTACTCTTTGTTACCGGGGTTATTTGAAGTCAGCAGGAGTGTGTGAGTCAGTGTATATACAGATACATAGATATACATATATATATATATATAGATAGATAGATAGATAGATAGAGATAGAGATAGAGATAGAGANAGATAGAGATAGAGATAGAGATAGAGAGAGAGATAGATATATAGATACATAGATACATAGATATACATTTATATATCTCCACTAAAGATTTTTTATAGAGATTATGCCTCATTCCTTCCTCCATGTGATGCTTTTCTGTTCTCTGTTAGGAGACAGAGAAAGACATAAGAGCAGGGGCAGATGCAAAAGACACAACAAAGGTAAGCAAATATTCAGGCTCATAAAATAGACAAGAATTGAGAAAGACAGGAAGTGTAAAGTAGAGAATTTAAATCTAAACTAATTTTTGGTCAAATGATGCCAATAGGACATGCTTTGATTTCTGTCCCTAGTAAAACAATATTGCATTATTGACTCTGAGTTTATTATTAATGTATTCAGAATGACATATTTTGAAACCTTGTCTGAAGAATTATTAATGTGTACAATCTACACAGATAAATATACAGAATTTCATTTTATAATTTAAAATGTACTTTAAATATGTACAATATTTCATTAAACTTAATAGGAATTTAGAGATAATTCTTCTACAATTCATAAAGTTTTTAATAAATTGTATCTAAATTTTATTTTTATTTATTTATTTTTTTAAGGGACCCATTTTAGGGGTGGCAAGAGTCTTGACTCTAGAGGGGATCCCA
>LOJH01054632.1:1863-11996 GCA_001685095.1 Ellobius talpinus
TCCTTCCTTCCTTCCTTCCTTCCTTCCTTCCTTCCTTCCTTCCTCCCTTCCTCCATCCCTTCCTCTGTACTTCATTCCCTTTCCCCCTTCCTTGTTTTTTCTTCTTTCAAAGAAGAGAGGATTGCTACAAAATTTATAGAATTAAGAAATTTGGTACATGTTTTTGTAAATTGGAAGAGTTGAATCAACTCTATTTTTAATGCACTGTCTGAGGTATGGTGAGGCTTGCTAAACAGGCATACAGCCAATCTTAAGAAATTAAGCCTGCTTTTTTGACTCTTCAGAATATTAAAAACAGATCATAAGTAAAAGAAAATAGGAAATAAAGACCAGAGGTTGGGCAGCCTGGAGTCAGTTCAGACTGTCTGAATCGCTTATGCTGTGGTGGTGATTTGAGCTGACAAGATGTTTTTGGAGGGATTGTGCTCTTCAACACTGTTTGCTTTGGGAAGTCAAGACAAGATTTATTATGACTGAAAGCCTTTAGAGCTGTTGGATAGAGTGTGGGGTTCAGAGAGTTGAAAACATCAGCTGACATTAATAGTGTGAGTTGTGATTTTGAACATTTGCAACAGTTGTAATGCAAAAAAGGGCAGAAACCACAATTTTATGCCCCCGTGCTTACATGGGATGGCTGAGGGGGAAAATAATATATCCAACAAAGAAAATAGTAATCTTCTATCTAGTAAATGTAGCTCATTTATCTTTAAATCTTATATTAAGCACTGCTTATTAAAGAAATTGCCTTCATTATGAAGATGTCAGACTTAAGATGTAGAATCATATAGAGAAAAGGGTTCTGAATATAATGCCTTCCCCAAATTAAGTACTTCAGTTTGAATTGTGGTTACTGTAAAACATTGGGCTTCTTTAAATTTGGAAAATGTATGCATGATAGATGTACAGATCTATCAGCAGATAGATAGCTATGCAGATATTGTAATTTTTTCTGTATCTAGGACCAAAGTCTTGCATACATTTTAAGAATTAAATATGTTTATTTCCAATATGTGGGATTATGTATAACAAATACTTATTAGAAACTTATGTATACAGATATAATATATTTCACATGCAGAGTCTAAATTTGCTTGGCTATAAATTACTTTCTAGGAATAATCTCCTCAAAGAGCTCTCTCTGAAAATTTATTTTCTGAATGTTGGGAAAATTTTCCATTACTTATCAAGGGTGATTACATGTATCAAATACATATTTTCATAGAGATTTTTTAATTCAAGTATCTCAATATATTACTCAATGCATAAATGTAATAATGTTTATATTCTTATAGTCTGAGAAACTATTCAGTTTATTTCCAGTTCACAAAAGTATAAGTCCAAATTTAGATAACAACACACCTCTGGTACACTAATTTTAATACAGACTTGCATATATGTATGATAATTATTGATGTTTTGTCTGGATCAACATCTGGCAGTTTGGTTATGTTTTGACCAAATACTATTATCATAGGCAATGAAATATATTTCCCCTCTCTGCTTTGTCTATATCCTCTGTTTATTTTGGCTTCTTCATAATTTTGTTATCTTTACTGATTTTCACTTGTTCAGAAACAGATCTATATGGTAATTACATAAACTTCAGAAGACAATTCCAATAAACCAAGTGTAATCATTAACTGCATGAATTTTATAAATAATCCTCCTCAACTCACACTCTGCCCTCACCTTTGCAAACGCCCTGAGTGTCTAAGAGATCTTATCGTCAGACAACACAGTTATTTTTTCTTGTCTATTTTTCCCATCTTTCTTATTTTACTCATATACCTCTTTTAGTCCTTACATTTAATTCATTTTATTCTTCTTTCTATTTCTTAAATGTTTCATGTCTTGTGCCCTTGCTGTTACTTTAACAAAATGATCTCATTTACTTGACACAGAGGATGCCACAAACCTACAGGTCATAGGCATGCTCCAGTATAGATCTGGAGAATGTTCTTCATTCTAAAAGACAGCATGATTTACCTTCAGAGGACTTAACTCATGCTGTAATCTTCCTCCCCTCAGTATGTTTACTTGATGAATTTACCATACACTCACAGTTCTGAGAATGCTGCAATCACATGTCTATTATCTTCCTTCATTGTTTTACTTCAAATTTCCATAGATACATCTGCACAGGTTACTTTTTTCACACCTAAGATTCTAAAGAGAAGAGCAGCTCAAACAAAAGCCCTTTGTCTTCAGTTATTCCACATGGGAATACCCAGTTCCACTAAAGATTACACAAGGACACTTGGAAGCAACTCGTAAATTAAGTGGAATTGATAGAACACTCACAAGATGTCTACTGGTTTAAAACAAAGCAGATGCATTCTGAGGAACATGATGGCAAATAGCTATCATCCCAAATCACAAACTTCACTGTCTCAGTGGGGACAATACATAGGCATATGTTATCTTGGCCTAGTTCATGGCAGTAGGAGATAGAGGATTGAAGTTTCTTATAGTATGGTAGACCAATACACAGAATGAGACCAGGATTGTAGGCCATGTATGAACTTCAATGGCCCACCAATAGTGACCTACTTCTAACTGACTAGTCTTGTCCTCTTAAAGCTTTCATAGCTTTCCCAAATGGCACCACCAGTTATACACCAAGCTTTCAACGTATGACCTTGTAGAGATATACCATATCTAAACAATAATGGTAAATACCCCCAATTAGACTGAGGTGAACTAATTCCTTTGCTAAGTACCCAGGTACTTAGTCTGTTAAATTTTTGTATTCATAGAGAACTTCACATTCTTTAATCCCAAATCATGTAGATAACCTCTATTTAAATATGGGAGTAAAACATGAATTATTTTTCTAAACTGTTACTTTTAAAAGTATATTATGTGGAAGAGGTTAGTGACATATTTCAAGTTTAAACATTCAAATTCATTCACATTGTCATTCATCCCAAACTCCCAACTACTGCAGGTTGCTTTGAAAATTCTGTGTGACAGATAATGAGACCGAAAGGTAGACTTCAAGTTGTTTGTCGAAAATAATGTGGGAAGCAGCAATGGAGACTGGAATCAATACTAAGGGATGGAAGATTTCATGTCTGTGTTGTATATGAGTGTTACCATGTATGTGCCACATATGTGTGGGTGTGCATGATATGGTCAGAGGTTTATGGCAAATGCGTTCCTCATTTTCCAGTTTATGGTTGATTTGGGGTCTCTTTAAGAACCCAGAACTCTCTGAATACTAGGTAGCCAAATTTCCCCAGAGATTCACAAATGTCTTGTTTACTGGAGGCGGCCACATCTACTTGTCTTTTTCTGTATAGGAGATGGGGATCTGAACTCTTGCCCTCTTAGTTGCAAAGCAAGTGCTTCATCCATCATCAAAGCCTAGTCCTGAAAAGAGGATCTTTTATCCCTCTATTATGTTGCTATACTTTTTAATTTTAGTAATTTATAACTAAAAACTTTTCAATAATTGTATATCAAAGGAACTAAGAATCAAAACAAGAAGAGATTTTATATGTATATTGAATGTATTGATGTAATATTTGGTATAAGATAAAAGCAGAAACAATATTTTTCAGGATAAAACAAGAAAAAATATACATGTTAAAATGAATTTTTTCTTCTTTCTTTTTTTCTTTTTTCTTTTTGTCCTGGAACTCTCTTAATAGATTAGACTGACCTAGAACTCACAGAGCTCTGCCTGTCTCTGACTCTCAAGTGTTGTGATTAAAGGCATGTGCCAACAGTGCCCAGCCCAAGATAAATTTCTTAATTAAATCATCACTATATCACTTGCAGCCCTGTTAAGAGCATAAATCTCAATCAGTGAGGCTTTAGATGTAAGCTTCCCATTACCATTTATAAATAATAGAGCTAATAATATGAATATTTTGGAAGTCTTTCCACATGGTATTAGTGGAGAATGATGCTGCTATTTGGGAAGGTCCATGTTTCATGAATTTAAACCAGACTTTAATGTCAGCCACATTTAAACACATTGAAAACTACAACCAAATATGTTTTGCATCGTAAGAGTTTGTTAAAAGATTGAGAACTGAAGCGAGGTATTTTGATGCCAGCCTGTTCTGAAGAGCAGATTTCTAGACAGGCAGGGCTACACAGAGAAATTATATCTTGAAAAACAAAACACCCCCCCACACACACACTGTTGTAGGAAGGCTGCTTGTTAGTTCCCAGCTGCTCAGCCCCGAAACAATCACACAGAAATATTATTTGCAAAATTGCTTGACCAATAGGTTAAGTGTATTTTTGGCTAACTTTTTTAAAAATATTTATTTAACTTTATTTTATGTGCATTTGATATGAAGGAGTCAGATTACCTGGAACTGGAGTTATAGGCAGCTGTGAGCTGCTATGTGGGTGCTGGGAATTAAACCTGGGTTCTCTGGGCGAGCGGTCAGTTCTCTTAACCACTGGTCCAGCTCTCCAGCACCTTGACTAACTCTTATATCCTAAACTAACCCATCTCTATTAATCTGTGTATTGCCATGTGGCTGTGACTTCCCATATAGTTCTGGCATCTGTCTCCGGTAGGGTTACATGGCTTCTCTCTTTCTCTCTCTGCCTTCTTTCTCTCAGCATTCAGTTTAGTTTTCCCTGCCTAGCTCTACTCTATCCTATCAGAGGTGAAGGCAGAGTCTTTATTCATTGACCAGTTGTATTCACATCACCCCACCAAATGAGAACAGACTATAAGTGATATTTAAATAAATAGTTTAACATTAAGCAAAACAAACAAAAACCAGCAACAAAACTAGTTACCAAATGCTCAAAAAGTGCTGTTTAGCTGTTTAGCTTTAGAAAAATCTGTTCAGGCTTTTAATACTCCCAGGGGATTTTAAAGAACATGGTTTACCATTTTGAGCTTCCCCTGAAAATATTTATCTAAGTGTATTATTTTCTTTTTTTTCCTGCTGTGTTCAAAGAGTGTGAAAGAAAGAACTCAAGGAAGGAAAGCTTTATTTTGGCTTTTGGGTTCAGAAACTCTGTGCACACCACAGTGGAGAAAGCGCTGAAGATCCCTGGTGTCAGGGCCATGTTGGGGTTTCTCTCCACATCATGGCAAACCAAGAAGAGAAAGCCCGGAGCCTCTGAGCTGGGCTTCAACTCTCACAGGTTTGTTCTCAGTAGCCTCCCTCAGAACAGGCATACCTATGAGCACAGTCACTCCAATCATGACAATTTGGGACACCTCAGCCCAAACCTTAATACATTATTCTTCTCCGTTTCTCACATAGACTTTGGCCCCAAAATGATGTACAAATAAATATTCTAATTACTGTTCAGTAGCTAAGATGAGAAAACTGATCACCTAAAGTATTTGGGGAATGAAATCTCCCAAATCCTAATTCCTGTTGAAATTGCAGAATTGTGCTCATTGTGGTGGTTTGCATAAGAATGTCTCCCATAAGTTCTTATAAGTGAATGTTTAGTCACTTGGGAGTGTCACTGTTGAAAATATTAGACATATTAAGAGGTGTGATATTGTTGAAGGAATTCTCTCTCTCTCTCTGTCTCTGTCTCTGTCTCTGTCTCTGTCTCTGTCTCTCTCTCTCTCTCTCTCTCTCTCTCTCCTGAAGGTCAGAATGTAGTCTTCACCAAAGTCTCTAGCATTAAGCCTGCCTGCCTCACTATGATGATAATGGACTATAAGCAAGCCCTGAATTAAATTCTTTTTTTTTTGAAAGAATTGCCTGGGTCATGGTGTCTCTTCACAGCAATAGAATAGTGAGTTACTTAAGGAGAAGTTGGTATGAGATCATGCTGCATTGCTTTGACCGGCCTGACCAAGATGTGTGATGGAATATTATGAAAGACTTTGAGACTTTATACTAGAAACATGGTTGAATGCTTTACATCATACCTACTGGCCATCCTACCAGGAGCATGTGAATTGTCAGCTCAGTTCAAAGAGTTTCACAGGGGAAGAATACTAGTAAGTGGGCTTAAGAGCATTCTTGTGATGCTTTGACAAAGAATATGGCTGATTTTTGTCTTTGTCCTAAAACCCTGCCTAAGGCGAACTTGAAAGTTTTGATGAATGGTATTGGCAGAGGAGATTTTAAGAAAGGCTACTATTGACTCCATCCTATGGTTATTGGTGGTCACGTTTATGCAGATCTGTATTGAAAAAGAGCAAGTGAAGCAAGGAAAAAAGCAAAATGTAAATTTTGAGGAGAAAAAGAACACTAGGAAATATAATGAAATTTAGTCCAGTGCTCAAGGAGATAAAGAGCAGCAGAACTGGCCATGTGGTTCTGGTTTTAGAGTCAAGGATACAAGAAAGGAGTTGTGGAATCTCCCTTCATGCTAAGTTTGAGGCCTTAGCTAAACTGTGTGTGTTGAGGGCATCCCTATGTAGAGATGTAGCGAGGCCATTGAGTGAAGTCTGAATTGTGTTTAGGACCCCAAAATGTTGGAGATGTCAGAGTCATGGGAATCCTGCTGAGGTAAGTTGAGGGCTGGATGTGGAAATCGCCTTAGATGAACAACTGTGCTGTGGGCAACATAGCTGAAAGCAGATGAAAATATGAAGATCCTTTGACATCATACATGGAGTTGCAGAATTTGGAGTTTTTTTCTGCTCAGTTTTTGTAATATTTCATTTGTATTTTAATAAAGTAAGCTTGCCTGATGATCAGATGTTGAACAGCCCCACTGGTCAACCTTACAGACAAGGCAGTGGTGACACACACCTTTAATCCCAATAGCCACACTAATTTGCCATAGAAAATGGACGGTAGTGATGTATGCCTTTAATCCCAGTCCTAGTAAGGGATATGAGACCAGAGGAGACAGCTCTCAGACACAGTCTTAATTTGGGGATTTCTGGAGATAAGATTGCCATTTCAGGCTGAGGTAGAGGTAAGAGCCAGTAGCTGGCTGTTTTTCTTTTTGGTCTTCAGACAATATCTGTCTCTGGGTTTTTATTTGTTGAGCTACAGGTTTTGGTATTTGGTCCAGTATTTCCTAATTATTCCCTATTTCCCACTTTTAGAGTTACAATGCAATCCTGTGCCATTGTATGTGGGAAGTATGTGACATGCTTTTTTTAATTTTGATTTTACAAAGGCTTGCAGTTAAGAGATTGTCTTAAGTCTCAGAAGAAACTATGAACTTTGAACTAGTGATGTGATAGATCATGGGACTTTTGAAATTGAACTGAATGCATTTTTTTCATTATGATGTGGTTACAAGCCTGTGGGGGTCAGAGAGAATTTGGTGATTTAAGAAAGACTATCATCATAGGATCATATATTTGAATGGTTAGTTGCCAAAGAGTTGCAAAATTTGATAGGATTAGGATTAATTTGTTTTACTTGGAAGAAGTGTGTTACTGGAAGGCAGCTTTGAGGCTTCAAAAGCCCATGCCAACTACAGGGTCTTTTTTTCTCTTTGTGAATCTTAGCTCTTAGCTACTTCTCCAGAATTACACTTGCCTATCACCAGGCTCCCCTCCATGGTAATAATGTACTAAGCCTCTGAAAATGTTAGCAAGCCCCCAATTAAATACTTTCTTTCCTAAGACTTACCTTGGTCATGGTGTTTCTTCACAGCAATAGAACAGTGATTAATACATCTATCAACATTATATAACTGAGAAATGAATAGTTAAAGGTGACCTAAATTTCTAGATTAATTTTGACAGTAATATAATACTCAATGTAGTGCAGAATTTGTGTTATTTGTTGTATAAATAAATGAATTCAGAAACACTTAAAAAAGTGGTAGACCCATTATGAGAGACCACTGACTGTCAACAAACCTGTCAAATTTTGAGGTTACTTGATTTTCTTGATCGCTTATTATACTCAATATTTCAATCTCTTGTTCATCTTAGATATGCTAATATCTGAACCAGCAAGAAGGTCATTGGGTAAAGGTGCTTGCCTTCAGATTTTATGACTTCAGAGTTGAATCCCTGGAATCCACACGGCATAAGGAGAGGGCTGACCTGTCAGAAACTGCCCTCTGACAATTCCCCACACTAACTGTATAAACTAAAGATACATGCTAATATATTTTAGTTAATAATGGGTGATTTATAGATCATTTCTTTAGGCAAGCTTTGTTTCTGAAGGCCTTGATATATATGATATAATGCTTTTATTTCCTCAAATTCCTATAATAGCTATCTGTAGTCTTTATTCCACAAATTAGTCTGGTTTTGGTGACAATGCTGTATAAAGAATGATCAATTACAATCTATAACAATAACTCAAATTCTATCAAATTATGGTGCCACAGTTACTGTGGGAAATACTACTTCTCTAAGAAAGTTTTATCTTAAAACAACTTTTAGACTATTTGTTGCTTGCTAAATTGCTTTATGAGGAGTAGCCTGCAATATATTATGCTTAATTGGTCTCCCAGGAAGCACTTACTATTTTCAACACGATCTACACAGGAAACCTCCCTAGACACATCTCACTAAGACAAAATATATCCTTGAAGATTACAGATTTGGAATGAAGCATGACTGATGTGTTCTATGAAAATAGCCCATTATTTATAGATGAATAGATTTATTACAACATCCTCCAACTTCCTACACATGACCTCTTCAAATACACCACTTTTCAATTAACAACCATGATAAAATAATGTAGTCACATTTACCACTTTTCATGGACTATCTAATCTTTTATGTAACATCCAAATATAGATGATAAATAAATTAACTCTAAAGAAAAAGATATATGCAATAAAAAGTAGACAATAAACAGCTAAAATATTTATGTTTTTTTGAAGGTGAAAATCACATTTTCAATGATCTCATATGTACCCAAAGTTTTCCTATAGTTCTCATAGTAAGGATGATTTGTAATATATAAGACTGAATATTTAATCTTTTTAGTAGTTACTTTATTTTCTATTACATATGTATATGTACATATGTATTTGTGGGTCTCTGCATCTAAGTGAAGGTGTACGTGAAGACTAGAAGAGGATGCTGGATCACCTGGAGCTACAGTTACAGGCAGTTGTGAACAACCCAGTGAGGATGCCAGGAAAGAAACTCAGGTCCTCAGCAAAAGCCATAAGTTCTCTTAACTTCTGGGCCATTTCTCTGGGCCCTCTTTCAATAATTTTTAAAATAAGCATTGCTTTGCTGATGAGTGATGCCTCTAGCATCCAAATTTCAACCTGGTAGTATCCCTTACACTTGCAAAATTACTTAGCTTTGAAAAGTACTTGGCTTTGGTCAAGTTAATAAATCCCCAGCCCCACCCCCTCACACACGCACACACACACACACACACACACAATTTCCTCCATTATAAAGTGATGATATTTGCAGCCACCACAGAGGATTTTTGTGACAAGTATAGGAATTAATGTCTGAATTCTGTACAGAACTGGTTTGTGCAGAGTGAACAACAAACAAATGATGTAAACTGATCGTCCCTCACAGAAGTCAGTAATTACTTCCTGCAGTTTTCCACTGAGGAAAATACAATTAGACAGCAAGTGAGCAGGTAAGAGTGCCTGCCGAGATAAAGCCAAACACTCAAACTCCATTGTAAGCTATTGTTTGATTTATTCAAGTGACTGTTTATTTCTTCTATTATTGTGCCTGATATATATATATACATACATATATATTATGCAGAAGAATAATGAAAAGAAAAATAAGATGACTCTCTCAAAGGTGGGTATTGACTTGTTTTCCACTCCTCACTATCTGATGCTATCCCAAATCTCTCCTCCTTTTAGAACAATTTTCTCTTTAATGTATGTGTTACTGATGTTTGCTTATTTATTTCTGTTTCTCTGTGCCCTGGCAAGTGCCTGGTTAATGACACATGCAGAATGAGCTCACTAGTTTTATATTTTTTTATTCTAAATCATTTACTTAATTTGCCTTTGTGTAAGAAAAGTGATTTTGTTTATAGATGTTAAAAACCATTAAATGTATCATTTATTAAATGAAGTAAATTTATTTCATTTAATGGAACCAATCATAATGGGAGAAACTGAGTATCATGGTCAAGGAAAAAATATAGACTGAAACACATGTGGGCATGGCTAAAATCTGTCTCCTTTAAATTTAGGTAGCTTTTTATTCTGATGTATTGATGGAGGAGGGTCATCTGTCTATGTGTTACTTTTATTGGTTAATAAAG
>LOJH01054633.1:0-11995 GCA_001685095.1 Ellobius talpinus
ATCCACCTGTCTCTGCCTCCTGAGTGCTGGGATTAAAGGTGTGCGCCACCACTATCCAGCTAGTACCTGGAACTTTTACTTGCTATGCTCTATCTTGGTGTGGTCAGCAGGCTTCCCACGGGTTAAGAAGTGATTGAACTGCTACTGTGGTGCCAGTCACCTTAGACGATCTTGTCCATCGCAGGAGACTGAGCCTCTGACTTTCAGTTATCATCAAAGAAAGATCAGCACATGCAGTAGAATCAAAGCCCAGATCCATTGGCCTTGGCTTCTCAGTCAGCTCTCCGTGTCAGCCATGTTCAGAGAGTCCGGATTGATCACATACAGTTTTCCTGTAGACCGTCAATAATTGTCTAAATCCCCAAACCAAGAGCCAGGTAATCAGCTGAGGTTTGTCTAACTATCTAAACACAAATGTCCCCAGATGGATGTTACAAGTTTTATCTTGTGACGTTAAGTAATAAATATTAGGCCTCAAAACGAGGCAGTAGACCAGTATCATGTGGCTGGATCCTGGAGACTTTCCTCAGGTCAGCAGGAATAAGGTGTGAAAGTCAAAAAATTAAGGAGAGAGTGTTACAGGAATTATTCTTGGACAAAGCCATGATAAAGTGGCTATGTGGCTACTTCCTTACCTTAATGCAGGAATACCTATGGTACTTAAAAACAGAACAAAACACTACCTAATAGAGATACATATATTCCTGCAGTTTGGGACGCAAAGGAGACTGAAGTCTGACTTCTCATTTTTCTTCTTTCTCTTTCCTTTTGTGCACCCCCATCCTTCTACTATTCATTCTACATATCCCTGAAATCTAGAACACAGTTAGCATACCTTTTCTGCAAGAAGTCGGATAGTGAATATTTCAGCCCATATAGTTTTCTGCCCATCACCATTTAAAATCCACCACACATCATATAACTGCTCATGTATAAGGCTGCACTTCAGTGAAAGTTAGCTCCTAAAAACAGGCAGCAGAACAGAGCTGATCTCTAGACCAGTGGTTGTCAGTACTGGGGATGCCAAGGGAAGGATGACAGTCAGATGCCTTTGAAAGCAGAGCCCTAACAGTGACTGCTTTGTTGATGTTTACTACAGCTCTTAGGCAAAGATATTTGATGATTTCCCATGGTCTAGATTAGTGCCATGTTGGGAGGAAAGAGTCAACTGGAATTGCTTGAATTGTGCCCAAGAGGATTCTCTGGGAGGAGGGTAGAAGTCAAGCAGAGAGATTATCATGGAGGGGATTCTCAAACAAAAGGTTGTGGGTAGGGAATGTGAGTGTTGGAAAGAGAGAGTGGGGGGGAAGAAGGCATAAGAAAGGTCACCTTTGGCTCTGTCCTCAGCTGAAGTCTTAACAACCATGTGATCTCTTTGCCCTTAAAGTGTCCACAGGACATCAATGACATGGGAAGACCCAGGGAGAGCCTCTGAGAACTCTTCAAATAGCTGAAGACTTCCTTCAATGAATATACTAACAACTATCTTAGAAAACTTTGTGTTTTAATTGTATTACACAAATTATTTGTTTAATATATAAGTCATAGAAATGTTGCCTCTTCACTATATACATAAAAAAGAAACCGACTCTAAGTAATAAGTGTCTGGTTACCGGACAGCATTGCTAGGACGGCACCCATTCTGTAATTTCTACTTTATTTCTATTATGGTTCTCGAATTCTTGCCGCCAGGCTCATTTATGGGATTTCTTAAAACACAGATTGCTGGACTAACCCCGAGAGTTCTGATTCAGTAAGAACAGAGTGGAGCCCATAGAGTCTGTGTTTCTCATAGAGTCTCAGGTGACACAGGCAGTTCTCATTTAGGATCATTCCGTAAGAGCCACTGCTTTCAGCTAAGCCTGGTTCCCATCTGTGGCTTATCATCCCAACAAAATTAGGACTGTCTAGAGTTAATTGGGTGTGCATAAGCACTGTGGAGAGGTCCACAGGGGTTATTGGTCAGTGTCGTTTCAGAGGACAATTAATGCTCTAAGATGCTGACCCTATGTATATCCCTTCTCACACAGTAGGCATTTTTTTCCCTGAATACACTAGACTTCCCAGCCTTGCCGTTGCTCACATACTACATGAAGACAGTTACCTGCCAGTACCAAATATTTCACATAGTGTCACCATCTATCCAGTGCAAAAAGGGATACTGAAGGGAGTTTACTGACATATTGCCCGACATTGTCATGATCCACGAGTGGCAGGAAATAGACACCCAGTGAGTAGGCAGATTTCCATCTGGCAAGGAGATGGCTGTAATGAGCACCGATGTAAAATGATAGATAGTAATAGAAACTAGAAAGTCTATGAGAAAATTAGTGTTCCTCATCTCACATCTGCATGACAGGGGGATCTGCCAATCATGGTCTCTAGAAAAGAAGGCTTATCTGGATTCCCAGCCACGTGCAATGCCATGTTAGCCTGAGTTTAAAAAAAAAGTAAGTAAGAGAAAAAAGCAGAAGAAAAAACAGCCTGGAAAAAATAGCATCAGTCTGCTAGAGAGCTTTAAACAAATGTGGAGCTGAGAAACAAGCTGTCACAAATCGGCACAGAGAATGCAGAAAACCGATGCGAAATGAAAGCTGCCTCTCCCAACAAAATAAAGCAGGCAATTAACTCTGCCCATTCGTGCCATAGTTCACATGCCATTTAAACCCTGGAACTTGGGCTGCCAGGGGATGGGCCAGCACTTTAAATACACAGGCTACTCTCCCATAACTTGGGCAAGTGGGTGAGAAATAGGCAAGCAGCTGGCAGGGAAGAACTAATTTGGCTCTCTTAAAATAGATATTTTTATATATGTGTATATAAACACATACACATAGATGCATGTATATTTTATATGCAATATACAGTTCACACATACATAAATACATGCATATGAATACGGACAAAGTATATAATTGAGGTTTTGCATAAATTAAGAATGGCATGGAAATAAAAAGCATCTCTCATGTCTCAGTAATATTTTTATAGAGAAAAATAAAAATTCATCATCAATTAACAAAATAGAGCATAGCAATACAAACTTCCCATATACGTAGATTATTTTTTCCCAATTCTGCCTATGCTCTGAATGACAGACATGTAGCAAACTCAGGAAGAAAATCTGAAGCCATGACAAGAGTTCTGAGTCCTGAACTATCCTTATAAAAAGACTCGGCTATGGATGTGTGGCACGCATTCCTAAATGCTGGCAGAAAGTGGTCCTGATCAAGGTATAAAATGAACGCCATAATAATGAACTCCAATTCTGCCAAAAGCATTGGGAGGGGTCAGCTGGTGTAAAATTGCTATAGATGGTGAAAAGATAAAGTGCCGTTATATTAATAATACCAAATTGCTTGAAATTGAAAAAAAAGCTTTTGAGAATTAATTAATATGCCCATATGTGAATACAAAAACAGTCCAGACAACTCCTCTGTAGTAACAAAGAACCCCCAAAACGTCAGTGGCACAGTGTATACACTGTCGGCACCAGGGTCCTCTGACAATCATAATGACTCAGTAGCTCATACCAAAGGAGGCTTCACTCCAACATGTTTCTAAACACAGAAAAGTAGAAGGCAAAGATCACAGCAAATAAAATGTTTGCTTTTAAACTTCCTCTCCAGGAAAGACACACATCACTTCTCAGTGTCACTGACCAGAGGAAATCCTGAAAAACTCCTGGACAGCCTTAACATGAGCTGAATAATGAAATCTTATGTGCACCAGGAGTTAAGAGGGAGAAGGGGAAGCATGAATGAAGACTGCTCGTGATGGCCACCATCACCCACGTGCATCGCCTGGACCACTGCGTTACATTCTCTACTAGTGTCTGCTAATCTGTTCATTCACACAAAGCTCATGGAGTGAGAACACACACATGCGCACATACATACACACACATGCACACACACATACACACATACACATGCATGCACACACATACACACACATACACACATGCACTCATACACATGCATGCATGCATACACACACGCATGCACACACACATACACACATACACACATGCATGCACACATACATACACACACATACACACACATGCATGCACACATACATACACACATGCATGCGCACACACATATACACACGCATGCACACATACATACACACATGCATGCACACACGCATACACACATACACACATGCATGCACACACTACACACACGCATGCACACATACATACGCACATACACGTATGCACACACACACATGCATGCACACACAATGCACAAATACATACACACACGCATACACACATGCATACACACACATGCACACACATACACACACACACGCACACCTTACCCTAGCTGTCCTATAGGTGTCATGCTTTCACGTTTCAGTGGGATCACAGTTTCTTTGTCAGTTTGCAACCAGTCCTACCCACCCCTGTGACAGCATCCTTCTGCATCACTCTGCCCACTACTGGACACTCAGAGCACTCCTCCCCTCCCTTCCCTCAGGCGAGCATTGCTACTTGCATTTCTTTCCTCCTTGAATGTCTCTGTCAAGACCTCCCTCTCTTTCTTCTCTGCCTCCACAGTCCCTCCCCCAAGCTCTCTTGCACAATTTGCTCCTTCCCTGGAATTGGCATCCTTTTAATCAAGCTTTATAATTTTATAATTATTCATGAGTTTGTTTAATATCTTTCTCCCTTTCTAACCTCACCAAGGGAAGGAACAATGTTGATTTTTCCCACCATCTATACACAGTATTAATCAACCTTCCTTAGGCTAGTCACACACATCCACATGGATGAGCAAATTTAACACAATTTTGCTGTTAGTGTCTGGGAGGGATCAACAAATCAGAGGAAATGTGTATGGCAGAAAACCACTAATGTGGGATTTACAGTGCAAATCCAAACGTTAGAATTAAACATACCTCTATGTCATTTTCTCTACTTCATGTTTTAGAAAAAGAATTTATACCCATTATCAGCAAATGGCCCTCCAAATCTGCAGCTGGAAAGTTAGGCTACCATCCTACAATGAGGGAAACAAGTGGAGAGGATTGAGGAGATTCACTCAATAGCTTGCTGCTGTCTGGAAGCTAAGCCAGAAGGTGAACTGGAAACTTCTGTCTGTCCGTGTGTTTCTCTCTTCTCATGCCTCCTGTCTCTCAATTTAAGAAGGTCGGCCTTAGAAGTATTCAGGTGGGGGCAGAGCTAATGAAAGGAAAATTATTAATACAACACCTGGGCCAGATTCTGCACAGATACGCCAAGTGTGACCTTCAGTCTTGGAATTCATTTCAGAAACTCAGCCCAAAGGAATTGATGCGGTAACAGAAAAACTTCATCAAGTGCTCAGCTTCATGAATATGTCCTTCCTAGCATCTCTAAGAACCTTGAACTCTCCGTCATCACTATATGGAAAAGCTTGTCTCTCAGAAGCCCTTACGAAGTGCCTGTGGTGCTCAGTGGGGGTTATATTAACAAATTAAACTCCATCACAACTCCTCCAGAAACATGTTTTGAGTGCTTCTGAAGGACAGAGTGTTGCATAAGACGCTGGGGTAGCTCGGGGTAAATGCAGGAGCCTTATGTCTGAGTCAAAGAAGCCTGGGTTGACTCTCAGGAGAAAGGTGGAGAAGGAAATGATCGAGAACTAGGGAAGTAGCGGCTGCTCAGAAAGATACCAAACACCGTGAGTCCAAAGGAAGACCAAGGAAGAAGGCAGACTGTGAAGAGATGGCGAGGACACAATTGCGTCCTAGGCGACTATGCAACTCCATCTCAATGAAACAAAACGAACCACACCACGCTTCTTACGACTGAGCTCTGAACAGTCCCGTTTATGAATTTCAGTCATTCTGTTTTAGTCACATGAATTTTGGTATGAAGAAGCTGTACCCGGAATGCCAACGCTCTCACCCTCCCAATACCTGTGTATATATGAACTCAACATCCTTCCCCTCCCCCTGGATTTCAACTCCCTTTTCCTTTGAAAATATCTCTATTTCTAGCTCCTGCCACAAGGGGGCCCCACTGTACATCTCTCCTAGTTCTCATAGAGGAGTCTAAAGTCAGTGTCAGGTGGAACAGAACTAGAAACAGGAAAATGCCCTTGGCCTGGCAGGCAGCCACCTCACACGCAGAGAAAGATAATACCACAGAGTGAGACCGGCTAGAATTCCCTTCACATTCTTCTAAGGGAACTGCATATAATATTGAGTGTGTAGCCACTAGCATCAGAGATAAATGATAGGACACATTAGTCTTGTAAACAGAATTTTTAAAAATAAGAGATTAGGCAATGAATATCTCCAAGGGGGAGCAACGGGCACAGTGACTATTCAGAGTTTCTCTATTCACTGAAAGCCCAATAATTATGTGTATGCTTGTGGATGCCATGACACACATGTAAGCAGAGGACAATTTGTGGTACTTGGTTTTCTCCTTCCACTGTGCATGTTTGAGAGATGGATTCAGGTCATCAGGCTCATCAGCAAGTACTTTTACCCACCTTGCCATCTCATTGACCCCATCCATATTCCTTATGGTTCTTCTAACTCTTCGTTGCATTTGACAATCATTTCTTTCTAACGATGTGCTCAGGGCAGATGCCCCTCTACCTTTGGATCTATTTCATTTGCTATTATAACGCACAAACTCAGAGGGTCCCAACTGATTGCAGGAGGTGGGTGGTGCTGATCTCTGACACTGCCTTCCTGGTCCTCTCAAAAAGGCTTTCCATGACCACCTCCGTAGAACCCCTCAGCATCTGTCTCTCCTTGCTCTAGCCTCTTTACTTTTCTCTCTGACATCTACTGCCTCACATAGGCTGTTTCTCTCCCACACATTCAAGTATACTTCATTCTGTCACAATGCATGAAGAGGATGTCATTTGTCATATATATAATCTCTGCCTTGGATGCTGTATCTCAAGTTTTTTTGATGTACAATAATTATTATCTAATAAATAAATATGCACCCATATTGCTGACTTTCAATATGGCTAAGAGAAACCAAAAATGTTAACTAGGCCACAGCACATTATATAAAATATCTCAATTCTATCCCAAATCACAAAGTTGAAAATGTTTCCTTCCATTTGTACATAGAAATAAGACCCTGTAAGTTACTTGTTTAGGGTTTGTGTTAACATTTTATCCTGAATTGACTGTATAGATACCCTGTGCAATCTAATTTTCAAATAATCCTAAACCAAGGATAAAATCTTGGATGTGCGTGAAATCTAGGACCATACTCAGTGCATACTAATAGATGCAGGACACAGATCTGCAGTGAAGGGAGAACACCAACACAAAGTGCTGCACTTTCTCATCTTTTTAACTTTCTTTTGTTTATTCTTTGTGTCATTCACATCGCACACCTTTATCCCATTCATTTCCCGTCCCTGTGTACCTGTCTTCTGCCCTTGCAACCTCCCTCCCACAAAATAAAATTTAAGAAAAAAAGAAAATAAAAAGGAAAAATATCTTGTTATGGAATTTGTAGTGTGACACAGTGAGTCACGCAGAAAATCTTTTGTCCGTGTATCATTACTTGCAAGTGTTCATTGCAAAGAGTCATTGGTCTGGTTCCAGAACCAGACCCTGGGCCCCTGGGCCCCTGGTGTCTGCTACACTGTGGATGCTGGGCCCTCACTGTGGCTTCTCTTGGATGTCCTGTTGTTACTCTGTGTTATGGATATCCTGCAGCTTTGGTACCTTCCTGTGGTCCAGCAGATCATAGATGGGGTGGATACTGTCTGTCATGTGGCAGCATGGGCAGGGGAGAGATACCCTCTTCCCCCACCATCAACATGGGAGGTAGGTGGGAGAGCTGTCCCTGAGGTCAGAAGGGCAGGAAATCTGGCCCTTCCCACCACCAGCTACAATACTCAGGAGAGTGGTCTACTTCTGATAAAAGATGGCTCTAAAATTAAAATGTGGTTCACTTCTTCTGGTTAATAATAAACAATGTGATTCCCATGGCATTTGACCTTACAAATGGAAAAAAAATAATGAAGAGACCACCAACTCTGCCTCTGCTGCCTCCCAAGTGGGCATCCTCAGGTAGATTACCAAACAGTTCCCACAGAGCTTCTGATCAGTTCAAAACAGTGGCATTGATGTCCAAAAACTCCCCGGCTTATGAGGCTGTGGCTTTGCCAGCTGGATTATAGTGCTGTATCTACAGGTAACAAACCTCTGGCTGACCCATGTTGTAAATCCTAAAGAGATCCACTCTGAAAACAGCACTACAGTGTTGTTCATGGGATTGACAGATACTGTCGTACCCACGAGCTTCCTTATCCACAGCTCTCGCTGGAGAATCTCCTGCCTATAGTAGAGCTTCTGAATTGCTCCAAAAGCCATAGCTGAATTCCTATTCAAATAAACAATGAAGGGCCTAACTCTTTACGGTTTGTATGTCTAAAGAAGAATCATCAATATTCCATAAAGCAGGATGTTTTCACCCTGAGTAGGTTTTCCTTGTGTGCGGGATGGAATTCAGACATATCTAGGAACCCAGAACTTGAACCTGGAGTACATTAGTAAATATGTGACCATTGGCCTTCTTCCAATGAACCTATTTCTCTGTCTATGAAGTTGCAGACACTTTAAGTGCTTTGCTACTGGTCAAGAGTCCTTCAGATATAAGCTATTGTCAGTCTGACATCTCTGGAATTCTATTTTAGTCGCAAGAATAAGATCTATTTCACTCTTGGATCCCACAATAATTTTCCAATGCATCTCATGAGCACTGACTCTTCCAAACTCTTATAGCATGAGTTCTCCTGATTAGGAATACTTGATTTTTTTTTATTTTTCCAAAATACAGTTTCAAAAGCATGTAGGCATCTATCAACCTTTATTCCTCTATTTATCCACATGTGTTAACCGAGTTCTTACCTCATAGAAGTGTGGCACCAAGCTAAGACATCCTAGAACTATAAAGAGATGCAGGTATGTTTCCCATCCCAGCAGACACACATATTCAGTCATTTAGTACCAGTGTCTTAAGCATTACAATGGACTATCCAGTCACAGGTAGAAACAGAGTCTAAAGTAAAGAAATGCAGAAATGACAGAGAAAGTCAGGGAGAAACTTGATAAATGGGACCATAACACTATGTATAGCACTGACCACAGAGTGGTCAATAGCTTCCTTAGAACATTAAGTAACACAGCAGTCTCCTCAACTGAACACTCAATGCATTTTTACAATGACCCCCCCCCAAAAAAAACACCTCCCAAAATAGATTCTTTCTGCCACTGACTTCACTAAGGTATCTGGGATTCACTGGGATTACGTATTGTGCAGCCAGGATGCTTCAGTGACAGAGCTGAAATCATGAGAGGAATCCACCTTAGGCACACAATTCACCATAGAGATCCCTTCCCTATCAGCTGAGAGAAAAAGTCAATAGCTTTTCAGCGCAGGAGCAGACAGGAGATTAGAAAGTATTTGCTTTGCTCTTAGCCAACTTTTCCTGTCTATCCAGTAGATGCATACATTTCATCATGCTCTGCATACGTGCATTTCCAGGCACACAATCGCTCAGTAGCAGCAGGGTGGCATGGGGGACTTAAAAGAACAACATTTAAAATCCCTAACAGTGACTACCAGATAGCTTGGCCTCACTCTCCACCACCAATAATTCTGCTTATTTTTATTAATGTGCACTAATTATACAGAGTAGGGTGTTTCACTACAGCATTCCTACAATACATCCAACATATTTTGATTACATTTATCTCTGTCCATGACATTTTTAACACCCCACACCAGTAATTTTAAGAAAAAAAAGACAGTATACAAAACTTTTACAAAAGAACCATGCTGCCCTTTAAGATAGAGGTTAATATAAGAGTTCCCTGAGTTCACACAGAAAGTGGCAATACTGGCTTCTGAGGAGCTGCTTCGGCAGGCAACCTGTTCATCTCTACCCACCACACACACCTACAAATGATTTGAGCAGGAGCAACAGGTTTTAGTCAAGAAACAATTTCATTCTCTTAAGAAGGTGAGAAAAGTAACACATGAACCTGGGAACTTATGGTGGCTACATTTTATATTTTGAAGAAAAAACATTCTGTAGTGACAGAATGGCACAAAACAGATGTCTAGGGAAAACATAGAGATTTAATATGGAAAAATGGTAATTGCTCCATTCCACCCATTGCTAGTAATGGAGGAGTAACCCTCAAAATAGAACAGAAAGTTCAACTCAGAAGGGAAAGCAAATGCAAAAGAAACAGAACCCAAAGCCCCATGGTTTGGCCCCATATATGTTACTGGAGGATATTTAAAACTGAGTATGAATAATAAATAACAAATTATATATAGTACAGATCCTGATTGTGTGTTTATTACCAGTGATTTGCAGCTATTAGACAATAATTCTATCACTACAGTCATCGGTACCTACAAATCGGTTTAAGCATTTTTCTGAATTTAAAAGGCTATAGTCTCAATCAAGAGTTCCCTTCGGTACCAGCTATAATCAAGGCACATGGTTTTAAACTTCTCCATTAGTATCCAACAGTGAACCATGGAGGAAGTAACAGTGTATGAGATTGCCGATTATTGTTCCTGGTTTCAGACACTATCCAAAATACAAAACTGTAGGCAACACTCCTCTGAACATCAGACTTCTAAGAGCCGGGGGTAGGAAGCAGAACGGACTTCATTGTGTGCAGCCAAACAGTCACACGGAATATGTGCATTTCGCTTCGGAAAAGGCCATCCTGTAATACTACTGACTCTCTACTAGTCACATTTTACACACTCAGTTATGTACTTGTCTATCGCGTAACTCTAAGGAGTAACCAAGTGACCATAATTAAAAACAGCAGCAATGAACCAGACATACGATCGTAAATACAGACCCCAGTCACGTGACAAGAGTCCTTTGGATCCGTATCCTTTTGTCGACACACTAGATAAACAGCACACGAATGTTCACAATGCCCACAAAAATCATTGAAGATACATTTAAAAATGCATCCCAAGACAGAAGAAAAGGAAAACACTGTTTGATATAATTTTGTGCTAAAATGGCAGCAGACCAGGTAATGCAGTTTGCAGGGAATTTTAGCTGGAGATGCATGTGATCTGAAAACATCCCTGGGAGGTATTCGGGTGTTTTTGCAGGGACATGGAGAGCTCTGCTGAGTTTTGCAGATGGATGTGAGGACAGTACAGGAGATCAAGTGGGGACTGAGCAGCCTCCTTGCCAGCCCTCCTGTTTGCCTCCCGTTTGTCCTGCTGACCAGCTCTCATACCTCACGAGAATAACAGTCTTTTGCTCTATTACGGGGAAATGATGGGCAAACGATTTTGTGAAAATCTGAAAGCATTCCAAAAATGAGTTTTGCGTGCTACCGATCTGCATGGGATGGCAGCAGAGAAGGAAATGAAACCTTCTAACTCCGACACACACCCTCACCTGCTTCAGTAGATTCTACTTCTCATGAAAATCAAGCTCAGCTTTCCCCACACAAAGAAGTGACACTGGTTTGACTGCACAAAAGCCTCATTTTACCGATGGAAGTGAACATTTTGCTACTGTCCATTCACAGCTACCATATTTACTAATTTGGTTCACCTAACTATACATGGTTATGTTTCATTAGTCTTTGAAAACTTCATACATGTGTACAATGAATTTTAATAATATACACCCCCATTATCCCCGCCTCCGCCAGCTCCTCTTGGCCACCTCATAACCCCCCCCNATGTTTCCACCTCATCTTCATGTTCTTTTAATTTTTTAATAACTATCTGATCCAATCGGTGCTAACTTGCTCATGAGTATGGAGCCAGCAGCCATAGCCTGAACAGAAAGTGACTCTCCCTTCTGCAACAGCCAACAGTTGCCACTAGTTCATCAGCCTCGGGGAGCTGCAGGTGTCAGACCCTCTGTGCAGATGACCACAAGTTCATGAAAGTTCATATGTGCAGTTGATGTAGGAGGGTCATCTGTCTATGTGTCATTTTCATTGGTTAATAAAGAAA
>LOJH01054645.1:0-11994 GCA_001685095.1 Ellobius talpinus
ATAACTCAGGTATACTAAAAGTACTGGTTGCTCTTTCAGAGGACCCTAGTTTGACCAAAAAAAATTTAAAAAAATTCAGTTTTGGTGCTGATAACTCAGGTATATTAAAAGTACTGGTTGCTCTTTCAGAGGACCCTAGTTTGACCAAAAAAAATTAAAAAAAATTCAGTTTCGGTGCTGATAACTCAGGTATACTAAAAGTACTGGTTGCTCTTTCAGAGGACCCTAGTTTGATTCCCAGCACCCACCCTCATGGTGGTTCATAACTGTTTATAATTTATTTCCAGAGTATCTGATGTTTTCTTGCCTCCTTAGGCACTGCATATATAGGCAAACAAAATACTCATACACATAAAATTAAAAAAAAAATCCTTGCCTATTGGGTATTGTACACCTTTAAGCCCAGTACTCAGAAGGCAGAGTTTGGAGACATTCTGACCTACAAAGTGAGTTCCAGGACAGACAGGGCTGTTACACAGAGAAACCATCTCAAAAACCAAAAAGAAAAAAAAAGAATAAACAATTATTACTTGCTTCAGTAGCACATATAATAAAATACAGAGAAGATTATTATGGCCCTGTGCAAGAATGGCACTCAGATTCATGAAGTGTCCCATATTTTAGAGCATTAACGCTCACATGCACCTACCTACATATGCACACACTTACTCTACTGTTAAAAAAAACAAGAACAAAAAAAACCCCAAAAAACTTGTCAGCAAAACCCTACCTCAAAAATAAGAAAATAAACATTATTTTGTTTAGGGAAAAATGTGAGTTATCTCAACCCAACAATTTCCATATGTAGGAACATTTAGCTGCATTCATGCAATGAAATACTCAATGGCCCATTAGGCATGTTGTTTGTATTTGTTGAATGTGAAGATAGTAATCACATGAAACAGGGAAAAAAGGTTGTAGTGTCATATAGTGTTTCATATGTGAGAAAAATAGATGTAAATAGTAAGATAAAGTTCTAGAAAAGTCAGGTAAAAAAATGACAGTATTTATTTGCTCGTAGCCATGTTTTCATCTAGCAGACCTAAGAGCCTAGGAGGCACCTATCAGTGAATTATGTGTGGCTTTGTTTTTTGTGGTATGGTTACTCTTTGTGGAGCAGTCTGGTCTTGAAATTGTGATCCTCCTGCCTCTGCCTCCTGAGTGCTGGGATTAAAGATGTGCTCCACTACTGCTAGGCTAGGCTAGGCTGAGAAGTCTTAATTTTTTTCCCCTTATTTCCCTTTTCTCTTGGCACAGCATAGAGCTCTTTTTATTGTTCCCCCCACTCTTTATTTTTTCATATAGGTGTGCACATTCATGTGGAGGTCAGGGAACAACTTTTGGGAGTTGACTCTTTCCTTCCATTTCACATGGCTCTTGAGGAATCAATCTCAACTCGTTAAGCTTGGTACCAAGTGCCTCTACTTGCTGACCCATCTTGCCAGCCTGAGTACAACAAACTGTTGAACTTTTCTTCCCCAGCTTGTCAGAACTGTAGCCCGTCATCACGAGGAAAAGAAACTTGGTGAGGAAAGAGGGCAGAAGGAAGTGCAGAGCAGGCTGAGACGCATCGCTGCCACCACTGCCCGCGAAATAGAATGTTTTTGGTCAAACATTGAACAGGTAAATGCTGGAATTTAGTAGGATCTAAAAAGAAAATCAAATGTGTCCAAACTGTGAGGCTGTGTGCCAGGAGACAGAGTCTCAGGAGCTTCAACATTCATGTGTGTGCACCCAGAGGCTTTGTGCTCACTTACCACTCTGTGTTTGTTAGTCTTTTGCAAGGTTTAGGATGATCCCATTCTGATCACTTTGTTTTGTTTACCTTTGTAGCTGTGGCAGCTTTGAAATGAAAATGTAGTGAAGGCCTGTCAAGTAGTTCTTGGTGTGCTTTGGCTGTGAAAAGCAATGTCTCAGGATACCTACTCCCATCTACACAGTTTTTTTAAGAACTGAGATTTTTACTGCCTAATAGAATTTGAGCAGGATAGACTAGGATACAAAATAAAGAGGAGAGCACCAAACTGAGTTTTTTTTTCCTTAAGTATTGTGAATGAGGTTGGCTATTTGTGTGAGTTTAATGTGCTGTGTGCAGCATTGTACGGTTTACATTATATGACTTGCTTATTTACTCATCTTTTTTTTACATTTAGGTTGTAGAAATAAAACTACAAGTAGAATTAGAAGAGAAAAGGAAAAAAGCCTTAAATTTACAGAAAGTTTCCAGAAGAGGTATGATATTGAAACTTTTTTATTACATTTATTTATTTAGTGTGGGATGGGGAAGACACATATGCATCATGGCATGTATGACGGTCAGAGGACAGCTTTCTAGAGGTGGTTCTCTCCTGTCATGTGGGTCCTAAGGACCAAACTCAGACCATCAGGCTTGGCAGTAAGGGGATTTACTTGTCTGACCTATCTTTCTGGTCCTCCTATAGTTTTAAAATGTTTTTAAAGATTTACTTATTTATTTTGTATTTGGATGGGTGAATGTGTGCCATCACATGCCTATGGAGGTCTAAGTACAATTTGTGAGACTTGGTTTGTTTTCCATCATATGAGTTTTGGGGATTGGACTTAGATTATCAGGCTTGATGGTAGGTGTTTTTGCCCATTGAGCCATCTTGCCAAGCTTTTAAAGCTAGTCTTAATGAATCTCAGATATAGAGATTTGTGAGGCCTAGATATAATATTTGTAAGGCTTAGCATTTAACTTATAGGATATGTACACATAGGCTTCACATTTTTTATATTGTGTTCACCTTCCTGGTTTTGGCTAGAGAGTTCATTGGTCAGGAGACCGTTTGCATACATGTGTTCTGCTTGTTTTATTTTGTGTACACACACATACACACATACACAAAGGAGTGTTGTGGGGAGAGGGTAGGATCTCACTCTGTTGCCCTTTTTGGCCTGAAATTCAGGAGGAAAGATTGTTCTCTAGCACCTGAGTGCTGGGATGAAAAGGTGTATACCACCAGGCCCAGCAACAGTTTAGTTCTTCATCTCAGCTCCTTTGCTCTTTTTACTATGTGTCAGTAACCCAAAGTTGGTCGACTCTGAATGTTTTCATAATTGAAATCCTGTTTCTGGACAGTAAAGAGACCAGCTGATTTATCTGTCAGGCATAGGACCCTTTGGGAGTTGGGTTGGCCTTTGCACTACTGAGATATTTCTGTAGTCGTTTTCTCCCAGTAATTGAATACTAGGTACATGTGAGACACCAACATGAGTGGCACTTACTGTCTTCTCTAGTCCTTAGAATGTTCCAGGAGTCCTCATACCTCTTATATTTTTGGTGAGGGAGCAGGCTGAGAGGTGGCCATTACTAAAGTTGTAGAATTGTAAACTGAGAGCTAGACAAAGTGGCTTAGCAGGTAGAGGCAGGGGTGTGTGAATTTGAAGGCAGCCCGAACTCAGCTAGACCTTGACTCAAAAAAACATTAAAAAAAAAGAAAGAAAAAGAAAAAGAAAGAACCACAAGATGAAAACAGTTGTTGTTCTGGGTTACTAAGAAGAATGGTTTACTGTGCAGGGGAGGTGGTGGAATTTGTACTCCCTGTCTTTGATTGTTGATAGCTATAGGACTCAGCTCGGATAAGTAGACAGTACTTAGTGAGTTAAAAAGCATCATCTTGCCACAGGTTTGGTGATAATACTGTATTTCTTGTGTCTTTAGGGAAAGAGTCCAGATTAAAGGTATTTGATACATCACCAGAACATGCTCTGGTAAGTACAGGGTTATTTTTGCTGACACAAAGAGTGGGCTTGTTATATTTCCTAGAGAAGTTAGTAGGGTATGAAATTAGTCTACTTTGAAAATACAGTGGCATTGGGTGGTGGTGCTTCACACCTTTAATCCCAGCACTCAGGAGGCAGAGACAGGTGAATCTCTGTGAGTTTGAGGCCAACCTGGCCTACAGAGTGAGTTCTAGGACAGCCAGGGCTGCACAGAGAAACCCTGTTTTGAAAAACAGAACAACAACAAAAATATAGTGGCAGTTAAAATAGCTGTAGTTTCACTTGGGATATGAATTTGCGAATTTGAGAGGATGAAGTTGTATACAGTAATTAAGGATCTATATCCTCACTCCTTCTCCTTGGTGTTTATGTCATGATTGCCCAGCATATTCCTTGATGTTCTCCATCTGTTAAATAGACACTTCCACCTTGACATCTTATTCTGTGATGTTAAATCTCACATTTTTGATTTTTATTCTGTTTCAGGATCTAGGACTATCTGCAAGGAAAAGAAAAGCTAGCACATCTTTGACTGATGATGAAGGTCTGTTCCCTATTCCCCTGATGCTTTAGGACTTGATCACCAGCAGGATGTGCATTCTGTATTGTCATATTTTCAGCTATGCTGACTTTGACCATGGTCTTATTATTTTAAATTGGTTAAAGGTTTATTTTTTATTTATCCAGGAGTCTTTGAGTAAAAAGAGTAACTTTTGGTATCTCCAGATGACATATGGGGTGTTTCTGTAGCAATTTGGTGGTATCTTATTTTGTGATCTCTGGAAATCCAGGTGCATTTGGAGAGCCTTAGGGATACACAGAGATGATTCAGGGCCAGGTCTTTTTCTGACCTTAGTACATTAGTGGAGATGTACCTTTTGAAGTAAGACATGCTTACTGCCTACCACAGTCTCCAGGCTGGGATCTTTGGGAGGAGCACCTGTCATGTTTAAATGTTGGCACTTGGTTCAGAGTAGAACGCAGATGTAATAAGTATGAGTGACTTGAGATCAGCCTGTGTTCATGGCTTCTTACTTGTTTGCAAACAGATATCCTGGCTCCTAGTTGTAAGAACAGAGGAAGGAAGCAGGAATAAGGTATTAGAGAAAACATGACAGTGTATGTAACAGATGCTAGATGAGTGAAGCCCCAGTGGTCTCAGGAGCACCATAACTGGCTTGACTGACAGTGTGTAAACTTCCAGTTTGAGGTTTTAAGTATGGGTTGATTCTTGTTTGGGAGAGTTTGAGCAGGTTATTAGTGTGGTAGCTGTCAGGATTGTTTCACACCAAAAGATAAAGAAATGAGTGACAGTGATTCACAGGAAGTGTAGGAGCTTGGGTTCCATTGCCCTGCTTTGACATATCAACTTGGTATTCTTCAAAGTGCTCTTGTTTCTCCCATTTGTTCCTCTGTCCTAGTCTTCTGTCTCTTTTAGCTGTTCTCCTGGGAGATGGTCCCTGTTCATCTCCTCCCTCACAACTCTGACTGTTGGCACTGAAGCTGGAGAAAGGTAGAGGTCAGGAGCAATGCTGGTGCCTCCAGCCAAACAAGGGTCCTCTTGGAAGGATTTAGGCTAAGTACTTGTCTTTCTCTCCTTGACTACCTGCTGATATTGGGAGGTTAGGACATAGTCATCAGTGCAGCTAGCAGTACATGTGATGACTGAGAAAGCATTGAGGAATAGATGTTTTGGGGTTGCATCTAGCCATGTCTAGTGATTTTAGATGATTTTCTTTGTAGACTATAAATGCCACTATCTGGCTGATTTCGGGGCATCACCTTGTTGGGTAGTGGGTCAGTTTAGGGAATTAGACTCATTAAGAATTGCTTTGCTTGATAGATATCTGACAATGTTGTCACCTTAAATTCTGTGTTTCTTTGGTGTACAGCCTTACATAGTCCGGCTGTCCTCAGTTGTGATGTCAGTATGGCCTCCACACCTTTTCACTATTCTTTCTCCTAAGCCAGTTCATTTGTTAAGCAAGTTCAGGAGAAGTAGCAGAATGAAATTCCAACATAGGTCTAGCTTGTCTTGTAAGGTTGCACCAGGCTGCTCATTTCTAGGACTAGATGTGTCCTGGGCCTGTGGATGTGGTATCTCAACTTTGGTGAATGGTAGAAGTTTTATAGTGAACAACTGAGGAATTTGGGGATGGAGTAGAGATAGTGGATAGAGTATGTGCATGTATGTGTATGCACATATGCACATGTATTTTGGAAGAGATGGGTCATCTATTAGTGCGGATGAGAAGAAGCCAGCTGAAGAACTGCTGCTGAGGACGTGCAACTTTTCTGGCCAGCCCTCTTACCTCTGAGAGTTTAGGGTTGAAGAGTATAGCTGGTCTCAGTTAATGGCTTTTGAAGCACAGGATTGCTAAGGGAGGGCACACATTTGGTCTGGGTTGTTGCCCTTCTTGTAGTAGGCAGTGATGAGTTCCTAGAAAGCATGCATCCCAGGAAGTATGCATGTAGTTTTTCTGCGGTGGGCTTTGTACTGGGTGGGAACTTTACCAGCATTCTGAGATAGTGTGAGGTCTATTGCATATTGAAGAAATAGGCTGAAGTGAAAGGAAAACATTTCCCATTTGTTGCTTGTTTAGCAGTTGTTTTCTGGAACTAACCTGAAAATTTTAAGTATTTATATTCAGTTTCTTTAATAACTATAAAACAGTTTTGAAGCCTAATAATATTTAGTGTTGTTGAGAACTTCAAGTAAAGTTTTGCATGTCCCTGACCTCTGATGATAACCATTTTAGTGGAAGATGAAGAAGAGACCATTGAAGAGGAGGAAGCACATGAAGGGCTAGTTGACCACCACACAGAACTTTGTAATCTGGCCAAAGAAGGTAGGCTGTCACTGTCTTACTGAAAATACTTTAATTAAATATTAAATAGACACAGGAGCATTTGAAAATAATGTCAGATACAAATGACAGTGGTACATGGGGCATAGTGTAGTTATAATTTTCTTTGGACTGCCAGCCCGCTTCCAAATAAAGACACGGAGACTTACTATTAATTATGAATGCTAGGTCTTAGTTTAGGCTTGTCCCACTAGCTCTTTTAACTTAATTGAACCTGTTTCTATTCATCTGTTTTGCCATTGAACTTTTTACCTTTCATTCTGTATGTCCTGCTTCTGTTTCCTCCATGTCTGTCTGATGCCTGGCATCTCCCTGTCATCTTTTTTTCTTTCTTTCCCCAACCTAAGTTCCTCCTCCTTTTTACTCTCCCTGCCTGGAAGTTCCACCTGTACCTCCTCCCTCACTATTGGCTGTTCAATTTTTTTTTATTAGACCAACCTTATACAGGGAAGGTAAAACAGCAACACATCTTTACATAGTTAAATAAATATTCTGCAGCATAACAAATGCAGCACATCTTTACATAGTTAAACAAGTGCGACACATCATTGCATAGTTGAACAAATATTTTGCAATAGCATAGTGCTGCCAAATTCAAGGAAACCTATCTCTGGTGTTGAATTACTTCTGTCCTGGTGATCACAGCTGACCTAAGACTTTTTGTGGCTCACTTTCTGAACTCTCCTCTCCCATCTCTGTGAGTCTCCCTAGCCACTGTTGAGACAGAAACAGAATTCCTTCACAGTGGTTTTGTACGGTGTGGCTTGATATTCCTGTCCAGTGAGTGGTTCTGCCCAGTAGTTTCAGATATATTGTTGGATATTGCTGTCAACACCTTAACTCTACACAGTTTTACACATAAATATGTCTTTGGTTACTTTGATTCTAGCAGTACTGTTGTTGGTATTCTGTTCTGTGGTGTTTGTACACATATGTCTCTAAATAGGCTCAGGTATGGAACATGGTCAGCCTGCAGAATGATGTAGCATATACATGTCTGTGCCAAGCTGCATGCTGTACTAGTATCAGCCTTGGAGCTGGTGGTGAAGATAGAGCCCCCTGGTGGCTAAGAGGAGTAATTCTCTGACAGTGAAGTGCATTTTCTCATGTCTGTTTGGCTCATTTGACTGCTAAGTTTTCTTCTTAATTGACTTACTGAGTTCCTTATATATTCTAGATACAAATTCTTGTTTTGTTTTTATTATTTTTAATTATGTGTATATGTGTGTCTGCCTGTATGTGCATGAGTTCAAGTGACCAGAGAGGCATTGAATCTTCTGAAGCTGGAATTATGGATTGTGACCTGTCTGAGATAGATACTAGAAACTGAACTTCTGTAGAAGAGCATCAAGTACTCTTAACTGCTGAGCCTTCTCTCTACCCCAGGGACATAAATTATACTTTGGTCATGAGAATGGCTTTCAATAGTGTCTGATTTAAAAAATAAAACTTTTAATTAAAAAAAAAATCATATTGTTGCCAGTCATGGTGACACATGCCTTTAATCTCTTAGGAGGCAGAGGCAGGTGGATCTGTGAGTTGGGGGCCAGCCTGGCCTACAGAGTGAGTTCTTAGACAGTCTCTAAAGCTACAAAGAGAAACCCTGTCTCAAAAAAAGAACAAAACCAAAAAAAATCTATAAATGTTAATACCAATAAATTTAACTGAAAAAAATATTTAGACTCTGTATTAGTTATGGGCATCCATCTTAGTTTTCAGAGAAAAGAAATGTGCTTTTAGAATTTGCAGGTTATAAATTCCTAATCTAAAAATTCAGAATTCAAAAATGCTTTAAAATCCAAAACTTTTTTTTTCTGGGTTTTTAAGACATGGTTTCTCTGTGTAGCCTTGGAGCCTGTCTTGTCTGGAACTCTATAGACCAGGCTGACCTCGAACTCATAGAGATCTGCCTCTTGAGTCCCGGGATTAAAGGTGTATGCCAGCACCGCCCAGCCAAATCCAAAACTTTTTGAGTAGTAAAAAAATGGTGTTCTGAAGTTTCAGATTTCAGAGTATTTTTGATAGTTATAGTTATAGTCTCCAATCCAGAAAATCAAGAGATAAGAATATGTCTAGTTTTAGGCATTTTGGATAAGCCATGCTAGCCTGTATCAGCTGTTTTAGGAAGAGGAGTGTATGTGACAGGCTACCTATCCAGTCTTTTTGCTCTACCTTTCTGAGTGCTTTTTTTCTTTACAGCTAAGTGGCAGTTGTTATAAAATGATCTTGTTTCTCTCTGCCATCCTTTCCAGCTGAATTACCCTTAATTGATTTGATGAAATTGTATGAAGGTGCCTTTTTGCCAAATTTTCAGTGGCCGCAGCCTGAACTTGATCATGAAGAATCAAGCGGGGAAGAAGGTATGTTTTTAGTGTTAAAGAATTCAGGTTTAAAATGAAAGCCAAAATAAATATGTAAAATAAGATGTAAGAAATTGGAGGTATTGGGCCCAAGGACAGGTTCTTCAGTTCATGTTAATTATGGCAAGAACTTTGGGCTTTGGATAGGATAAAACCTGTGATATGACTATAAACAAAGAACAAGTGAATTTGAGCCAAGAAAAAAAAGAAGTATATTTTATATGCAGTTTTCCAATTGAATAAGCTTTAAACTCTGAGGTTTTTACTTGCTATCTTTACCAGAGCACTGGGTAAACTGTGCAGGTTGTAGAAATATTTTTTCTAGATGTGTGTTGTGGTTTATGAGCCTAAGCATCGTCTTGTTTTTCTGGGCTCTGCTGTGCTTGCTTATTAACTTGAAGGCTTTTAGTGCTTGGTTTTACTTATTAGGCATTCCAAACAGATACACATAATACGTGGACTCATAGCTTGTCCTTTTCTCATTCTAATTCTTTTGCTTTTATTAGGTAGATATAAGATGTGAGGACATGTGTCAGTTGTTAGAGGGTCTCCTGTAGAATTTAGGGCCTTTCACAGTCCCCTTCTGCAGGAAGACCTAGGGTCAGAGACAAAGACTTTTTCCTTGTTCCTGATTTTTCCTCTCTTTTTGATGGTAGTAGAAGGGAGATCATTAAACCTCAGATACTTGTCTGTCCATGTTATTGGCTCCCAATCAACAGAGACATTTCCTGAACACCAGGCTGTTGGGGCAGATTATGCTTTGAGTCCCAGATATAGTTGATTGTGTTGTTTCCTAAGAATTATTAATTTTATTGTGGATGTATAAAATGGATTGCAATGTAAAAATGTATCAATTCTGTATTCTTTCTTGTCGTTCGTTCCCCCCCCCCNGTTCATTCTGTGTTTAGGCTCCTAAAACCCACAGCAGTCCTAGTTCTGTTTCATTGTTTTTCTAGATGTGGAAGACTGTCCTGGTGACAGAGAGAGCCGGAGGGACTCAGTTCTCATTGACTCACTCTTCATCATGGATCAGTTTAAAGCTGCAGAGAGAATGAGCATTGGAAAATCTAACACCAAGGACATCACAGAAGTTACTGCTGTGGCGGAAGCCGTCCTCCCTAAGGGCAGTGCCCGGGTCACAACTGCGGTGAGGAAACCTTTTCTGCCTCCCGACAGGCTTCATTGAAAATTGCTAGAAAAGATAATTGCTGTTCTTCTGTTATGTAAATCATTTGGGACTGTATTAGGTGTGTTATCTGGATTTAGGCTCTGAGAAGGTGTGCTAATTGCTTAGTCATTCTTTAACTGGTCTGTCTGTCACTATAGGTGAAGTTTAGTGCTCCATCTTTGCTGTATGGTGCTCTCCGAGACTATCAGAAGATAGGCCTTGACTGGCTGGCCAAGCTATACCGGAAGAATCTCAATGGCATATTAGCTGATGAAGCTGGGCTCGGGAAAACTGTGCAGATCATTGCTTTCTTTGCTCACCTTGCTTGTAATGAAGGTAAGAATCTCTCAGTTTTCTACCAGCAGAGTGTTGGATCTGAGGGAGAAGACCTCTTCAGTCTCTTCTGCTCCTCTCCTCTTACCTGAGGCAGGTAAAACACTCAAACTACTCTCAGAAACTCGGGAGTGGTGGTGCAGTCCTTTAGTACTAGCACTCAGAAGGTCGAAGCTAGAGGATTGCTTGAGTCCAGGAGTTTGAGATCAACTTGGAAACATAGTGAAAAGTATAGAAAACAAATACTTTTTATGTGAAGAAACAAAACTCATTCACAGTTATCATTGAATAAAGGAATTTTAATGCTTATTTAAAATGCAGCACCCACAGTCTGTTTCTCAGCTTTATGACTACAGCCGTTACCCTAGTGTTTAGACAGCAGAAAGGCTTCCATGTTGCATCTAGGCTAGTCAAGCTTCCCCGTGTGCCGTCCCCAGAGGTTGCCTGGCAGTAGGAGGTTGGGGGTGGGAAGGATGAGTATTTTCTTCTATTGTTGTCCATCTTATTTTCTGAGGCTGGATCTCATTGAACCTGAAAGTTGCCATTGGTTAGACCGCCTAGCCAGTGAGATCTGGGCATGCCTTTCTTACTTCCCTAGAGTTACAGACATGTGCTATCACAACTGGCTTTTATGTGGGCACTGGGGATCTGAATTTATATTTTCCTACTTGCTCAGCAGGTATTTTATAGACTGAGCCCATTTCTCTGTTTCCCTAGTTGAGAGCTGTTCTTTGCTAACATTTTCCTGGAGTTGTAGGGTGCTCACTCATCTAACCTCTTTTCTCTCTATTGGAACACATTTCTGAAGTGTTTCTTGGATCCCTTAGAGAGTGGTGTGGTTGCCCAGAGGGTCTGGGCAGCCCAGCTAGCATGACCATGCATGCCTTCAGGTAGCCCCGTGTCTTAATCTTTAGGGTCAGCTCTCTATCTGCTGCCCTGTAGCTTGCCTTGGGCCAGTGCTTGGCTCTGTGCCTGAGGGGGCCTGATGCTGTAGGAACTAACTATTTAGAAGAACACTATGAGCCGGGACACAATCTCTTGGTACCTTTTCTTGCAAAGTTGCTCTTTCTAACCCTTTGGAGTGTATTGTTCCTTCCATTATTCCATTGCAGAATCAGAGTAGGTCCTTGCCATGTTGCAGGAAAACTGACTTATCATCCTTGTATTTGGCTTTTATTCTTATTTGCCCTTTGTATTAAAAAGTTTAATTATATAATTAGTTTTTATTCTTATTTACTTTTGTCTATGTGTGTTTGTCTGTATGCCCTGTGGATTTTGTTGCCCATGGGAACATTGCAGAGGTAGTTGTGAGTCATGTGATGTGGGCACTGAGAACCAAATTCAGGTCCTTGGAAGAGCTGTTCACTGCTAAGCCGCCTCTCAAGCCCACAGTCCGTTCATCCATCCTCCCTCTCCCCCCTCTCTCTCTCTCCCTCCCTCCCTCCCTTCCTTCCTTTCTTTTTCTTTTTAAATATTTATTTACTTATTTATTATGTATACAATATTCTGTCTGTGTGTATGC
>LOJH01054647.1:0-10634 GCA_001685095.1 Ellobius talpinus
GCCCGCCGCCGCCACCTTGGGATTTACTGCCGCCTGCCCACCGCCCGCAAGCAGTACCGGCCTGCCCACCGCGGCGGCTCAGACATTTTTTAAAAAATCATAAAATATGTCATTCAACTATTTTCTTATTTCCTTTAATGCAGTCCTACTACTTTACACCAACAAACTTGAGGCCACACTGTAAGGCCACATTCTCTGGGTCCCTCATCCCTCCATAAGTATACACTCTCCCTAAGGACTTCACTGCCCATCTTTACACTGAGGAATCCCAGCTTATTTTTCAACTCAAGTATCTTCTCTCGGTTTTAGGCTTATAAATTGCTATCAGATTTCCACGTTTGACTCAAAGGCGTCTACCCAAGGAACTGTGACTCTGTGTGGGAAGTCGAGAGAGCCTTAAAGCGAAGTGTAAAAGAGGGCGGAGCTCTGAGAGAATGTGTGCTGTCTGACAGGGCACAGCCACGTGGTGGATCCCGGAGTGGCAAGCCCTCCTCAGATCTGAGTTCAAATGCTGACAGTATGTACAAAAACTGGCAACTGCGGCTTCTTCCTCCCTCAGCTAGAGACCCCAAATCAAGACTAGCCAAGCCAACATGCTGAGGCTCTCAGTTGTTGAGTCAGAGGTGTGCCTCCATCAGAGCATGCACAGCACACTTGACCCTGGCTTGTTCGTGTCCTTGTGCCTGTGGTTTCGTTAGCGTCTGTCCTTTATTCTTTCCCCTGCTGCCTTTGTCGCATTTCCAGGACCCGCAGTAATCCTGGCCTCTGCACTGGGAGTTACCCTTCCAAAAGCTATGATCCCCCCCCCGCTTTGCCCCTCTGCGAGGCTGGGGCCTCATGGTTTGCCCAGTGGTGTACGCTCTCTAGAGAAGCTGCACGGAAATTATTAAGAAGTTATCTGCTAACTGCTCTTTCCTTATATTTACTGAGCCCGGGGCATCCGGTGACTTTCAGACAGTCCTGGAATGAGCAATGCCTGTCCGTCTTCTTCAGTTCTGTGCCTCAGCTAACATAGAGCAGGTACACTGCCACAGTGTTTAATTGGCAACAAAGTAGTTTGCCTATTTAAAGAACATATAGGAACTAGCTCCAAGGAGGACACAGTTGGCCAAATCCTTCTGGCCTGAGGAAAAACCAGACAGGAGACACACACTCTAGACAACAAAATCCCATTTGGCACATGGCCTTCCCACCCACATCTCACTGTAGCAGGTTCCTCTCATCATAAAGCAATTGAAGCCCCACCCCCACGGAGCTTTGAGGATTACAGTTCCTTCATCTTCCCAGGACCCACCCCACCATCAAACAAAACTTCCCGACTTCTGAATATTAGCTTTTGAGTGGTGAGCAGCCTTGGGTCTAGAAAGATGTCCTCAGTACTGCACCATAAAGCCCACTGTGCCCTGAGGGTCCCTACTCTAGATGGAGCCTCACTTATTAGCACACCTTAAAGAAAAACCTCAAGGTGGTTGTTGTTGTTGTTGTTGTTGTTGTTACTATTATTCACTTCTCTCACTCTTCTTCACATCTTAGAATGGTCTGGAAAACCTACTTTCTAAATATGTCTAAGATCTGCTCACTTGTCTCCATCTATGTCTGAGTTCCACAGCACTCCACTGCCCCAAAGGGTCCTCTGTTGCCCACACCTGCCACTTCTCATGGACTTCATTCTACAGCCTTGCAGCCAGAGGGTCTTTCTGCTGTGCAAGCTGAGTGTGCCTCTCTGGAGCAAACCCTTCAGCACTTCCTCAAATTCCCACGAGCGTCCTGGGAGACCTCAGCCATCACATCCACGACCTACTCAAGCACACATTCACATTCACTAAGTAAGCTATGGAACGAACATTACTAACAACTTCACAAATAGGTTAAATAAACTGCAGGCCAGGCCAGCCAGGTCACGCCTATTAGCATAACTAGGAACACCCTTTGTTCTCAAAAGTTTTCTAACTTATGAGTGTGTGCGTGCGTGTGCATGTGGCAGGGATATGACCATCCTACTTGTCACATCTCTATGGCCAGATACATACCGTTCATTCTTACCAGCGACTATAAATTCCAGACTCACTAAACTACCTTCAGTTCCACAAACACAGCACACCTTCTGCCTCTGGATCACTACATATCTCCCCCCTACACCTGACTGACCCCTACTGACCTTGTAAGTTCAAGCAAGATTTCATACACGGGGAGTGTCCTATACCTCCAAAGTGTCAACTGTCCCTCCTACCATCTGCTTCAAACACGACTGCCCCATTACTATTAATGCTTATCTGTGTCTGTGTTTCTATAGGTTCTTATCCCACATTGTTTGGTGTACCACTTGGTACAGTAGGCACAAAATACTTGGTAATGATTTTCTCTTCCTCCTCCTCCTCTTCTCCTCCTCCTCCTCCTTCTCTTCCTCCTGTCCTCCTCCTCTCCCTCCCTCCTCTTCTTCTTCATTGTTGTGGGGTTTTTTGTGGTTTTTTTGGACACAGGGTTTCTCTGTGTAGCTCTGCCTGTACTGGTACTGGCTTTGTAGACCAGGCAGGCCTCGAACTCACAGGGATCCTCCTGCCTCCGCCTCCCAAGTGCTGGGACTTGAGGTGTGCACCACCACCTGGGTATATTTCTTAATTATACTTTCTAAAGCTCTCCCACAGACTGAGGCAAGGCTTTTGCCCCAGCAGAGTAGGTTTCTGTTTGTTGAGGGCACCACAGCCAATTTTAGACTTCATTCTGACAGGATGCTGCATGGTTGCTGAAGCTGATGACCAGTGTGACCAGATGAAATCGAGGGAGCTGATCGGAGTTCATTTTATCAACAAACGTGGACTAGGCAGTTGCTGTGGCCAGGTTCTGTTCTAGGAGGGGCAGTGGAAGAAAAGCAAACAAGGCCCCTGTCTGTTGCAGGATGTTTGATGGCACTGTGATACTCCAGGACAGTTAATAAAGTTAATCTTGAATCACGGGACAGAGTCAACAACAGGCTGACCAGAATTGGCCATAGAGATTTGAAGACCCAGGATACAATAGAGAGGCACAGGAAAGAGTGGGGAGGGCCTTAGAAAGATTCTCTGCCTTTTTGATCTGGGAAGCATGGAGATAGAGGGTCAGCTGGCCTGGTCAATCCTCCACTGCTTTCTTGATCTATCAGGTTTTTACCCCAATATTTGTATTTATTTATTTATTTATTTTTGGTTTTTCAAAACAGGGTTTCTCTGTGTAACCACCCTAGCTTTCCTGAAACTAGCTCTGTAGACCAGGGTGGATTCGAACTCACAGAGATCCACCTGCCTCTGTCTCCCATGTACTGGGATTAAAGGTGTGTGCCACCACTGCCCCTGAGTTTTTGTTAATAACAGAACACTTTAGATAAGCACTTCGCCTTTCTTATCAAAGAACCATCTGTTTCAATGCACCAGGCAATTCCAAGCTGTGGAGTTTATTTAAAGACTGGTGAGACAGAGCTCCCTCAAGGGCTATTAGATAGGTGGCTGAGGAGGTGTCATTGGGTTGGGTTGAGATCTATAGAATGAAGGAGCTAGTGCTGGAGAACAAGGAAATGAGCATGTGAGGCTGGTATAGCAGGACACAGATGCACAGGCACAGTCAAGAGCCACACGGCACAGGCCAGTGTGAACACAGACCAGCAGCCACACAAAGGCAATGCTCACAAAGAGGTTGGAGGTTAGCGTCTTGTTTAGAGCAGGGCTACACTGCTTTCTATGCAAATGATGTGCGCTCAGAGAAAAGGGAGCACCATTAATATAACTAGGGATAAAATGCACTGGACAGCTGTAGGACGTAAGCGCTGCTCACAGCGGATCCCAGGAGTGAGCCATGCAGTTAGTTATTCACCTCCGGCTTGGACAACCACGCACAGAAACACTTCACGAATCCACACCTTTGGTGTCAGCATCATCTCAAGCTACAACCAGGCTTGATCATGCAGGATAAAATCTTTCCTCTATCCACCCGACTTTTGTGCACTGAGGCTAGAGGCTCTCTCCAGACAGTGACCATCACGTCACACCTCAAAAGCTACTGTGTCACACCTGAGAGCATGCTCTAATCCATTTTTCTGGAATTGAAGAATGTTCACAGCTCAACCCTACCTGAAAACCCAGCCCCAGCCCCATTCCCCACCCAGATCACTCTCTTCTCTCGCCCACAAGAGCACCGCTAGAGTAAACAGGGCTGCCGGCTCACAATACCCATGTCCCTTCTTTCTTTATTGCCCTCTCCCCCCATCTTGTAGGTTTATACTCCTTATTCTAGTAAATAACAGAGGTAAGCTGCTGAGGGAGAGATCTAATACATAATTAGTCCAGGGAGCAATTAGTAGGAGGGAAGTGGGGTGACTGTATATTCTTTACTCCATGTGAGTCTCAACATGACACGCTTAGCCTCTCTATAAAGGAAATGATTGGCTCTGGCATAATTACAAATGGGATCCTCAGCCCAGAGGGATGAATCTGCTAGGAAGCGGTGAAGATGGAATTGCAATCCTGGACTATCTTATGTGATGATGGAAAAGTCTGGCCTTTCCCAGCTATCCTCACCGTCTGCTCCATGAGCCTATGCAAAACACAGGAAGGGGAGTGAGGAAGAGAGTGAGCGAGGAAGAGAGATAACCCTCCCTGAACAAGGACCAAAGCACTGCTGGGAAGCAGCAAGCACTGCATGGGTTCAGCCCTGGTGGTCTGATCGGACCCCTGCTTGGGGATTTAACATGGCACTGTAGAAACGGTTCTGATTTGTCTGCATTTGCTTTCTTACAAAACAAGGGTAGAAATAACATTTGGTTTTGCTTTGCTTTTCATATCTCACAAGTGAACCTAATTACTTCCGTTGAATTATAAACCATAAACAAAGGGTGAATTGACACACCCAGAAAGATTATATCTTATCACCACCAGAATAGATTTTCTCAAAAATTAAATAGCCCCTTACGGGTAGAGTGGAATGAAAGAATTCTCCAGACAGTTTAACTATTCAGTTACCTATAACTACTCAGACCTGTAAGACTCTGATGTGGAATAATCCCCGGTATGTTATGAATAAAGAAGCTGCTTTGGCCTATGGCAGGGCAGAATACAGCTAGGCAGGAAATCCAGGCAGAGAAACAGGGAGAAAGAAGGCAAAGTCAGAGAGATGCCAGCAGCTTCTGGGGAAGCAAGATGTGAGGTAACAAGCCATGAGCCTCAAAGTAAAGTATAGAATAATAAAAATGGGTTAATTTAAGTTATAAGTTAATAATAAGTCTGAGCTAATAGGCCAAACAGTCTGTAATTAATATTAAGCCTCAGAATGGTTTTTGGGAACTGGAAGATGGGAGAGAAAAATGTCCGGTTACAAGACTGTCCATTTAAAGAGGTATGACCTGTTTTCCTACTTATAAAATATTACAGAAAAATGATACATTACTTTAAGATATTTCAAACACAATTTTCTAAAATGTACTTTGAAAACATGTATTTTTAATTATTTTGTAAGTTTCTGATATGGCATTAGGATACTGACAGACTCAAGGTAGGTGACCAAGTAACAGAACTAAGTAACAAAACAATACTGAATTCATTACCTGTCCTGATCGATTCTTTTCAAAGCCAAATCTTGGGCTCTTAAGAACAACACTCTAACCTAAGCAATCTGGGTTAAGAGGCCACAAATATAAAATAGAACTTACTGTTGGTTCTGTGGCACATGCTTGTAATTACAGAATATTGGAGGCTGAGGCAGGGGGCTGAATTCTTGAGAGCAGCCTAGAAGACTATCATGGAAGCTGTAATTTACATTAGCAATTTATCGGATGCAAGGTGCACTCCACACATTGTATAATACACAGGCATGCTGAGCTTAGCATGTAGCCACCTACTCTGAAACATGGGAGTACTTCTGATACCACCAATGGACCACATGCTTACAGAGAGCCTGTGGGGATAATCTGTAAGCCAGCTTAGACACTTGTACTTACTACTGGAAATATGCAGTTGAATTATTGCATAAGATGATGAAATGAGTGAAAAAGTAACTTTAAAAAAACCTAAGTTGAACATTTTTAGGAACCATCAAAATAAATTGCTAAAAGCTCACTAAGTATAACCGAGACAGCAGTTCAGACAGATGGGGAATCATTTCTGAAAATCTAGGATTCTGTACTCACAATGATTTGAAATCACCTCAAATTCTCCAGGCTCTTTACAACAAACTAAAAACGGAAGCTGTAGGCAATGCATTATGAATGTGGGTTACACAAGACAAGAACTGCACTCCCAGGAATGGACTCAAAGGGGAGACGCTGGCTATCTAAGGACTGCTGAGCATGCATGAGATGAGATATCAGTTCAGTAGATGACTGCAGCCATCTTTCTCCACTCCCCTCAGCCTCCTCCTGCTGCTGTCCCCACCTGAGCTGTGGACCAAGGTCAGCCTTGTCCCTTGAGGATTGTAAGGGCACTGGAGTTTGCTGTGGGACAACAGTCTTTTATCCTGTCACTTGTATTATTTTTAATAAAATGCTGATTGGCCAGTAGCTAGGCAGGAAGTATAGGTGGGGCAACCAGGCAAGAAGTAGAGGCAGGGCAATGAGAATTCTGGAAAGAAGGAAGTTTAAGTCTGCAGTAGTGACCCAGCCTCAGAGGAAACAAGATGTGACTGCCTCGCCAAAAAGGGTACCGAGCCACATGGCTAACTCAGACAAGAATTACGGGCTAATGTAAATTATAAGAATTAGTAAACAAGAAGCCTGAGCTAATGGGCCAATCAGTTTATAACTAATGTAGACCTCTGNAAAATGCTGATTGGCCAGTAGCTAGGCAGGAAGTATAGGTGGGGCAACCAGGCAAGAAGTAGAGGCAGGGCAATGAGAATTCTGGAAAGAAGGAAGTTTAAGTCTGCAGTAGTGACCCAGCCTCAGAGGAAACAAGATGTGACTGCCTCGCCAAAAAGGGTACCGAGCCACATGGCTAACTCAGACAAGAATTACGGGCTAATGTAAATTATAAGAATTAGTAAACAAGAAGCCTGAGCTAATGGGCCAATCAGTTTATAACTAATGTAGACCTCTGTGTGATTCTTTGGGACTTAACAGCTATAGGACCGGGCGGGACAGAAAACCTCAGCCAACAGGCGTTAACGAGCTAGTATGTGCAGACCATGCATATGTCTTAGTCTCCAGGGGAAGACAGTGCCATCTTTAGATGACCCTTAATGGCTGTCAGCTATAGGACCTATTCATGTTAACTTAAAAACAAATTTGCCTTAATGATCATTAAGCAACATAAACACAAACAATTTATGATGTATTTACAAAAAGGCCCACTATTACGGCCAAAATTTTGCTATTAAGGTTAATTATTAATGTGTAAATATGATAACAGGGGTTTGATTGTGTATTTTTGGAAAGTCTTTACATATATATGAAAATATTTTCCATGAAATAATGTTGAAATTTTTTCAAAACCAATGAGGGAAGGGAAACGTGGGACAGAGGAGTAAAATAACTGAAACTGTCTAGGAGCAGCTCACTGTAGCTGTAGGAGGTGGCCCATGAAGGTTCACTGGCCCTTTCTACTTTGGTCTACATTTGAAATGTTTACAAATAGCTACAAAAAAATGCAGAAGTATGCCAAAATGTTTGGATAATATATTAACAATTCATAGGCATGGACTTTTTATGAAATTCTATTAATATATTTTGAACAAACAAAAATAGTCACTGAATGACCCACAGAAGAATCTCAAAATCCTAAACCAGGATGATGTCATTTCTTCTAAGCCCAGAGCAACATTCCGGCCCAGTTCTCGGTACTTCAGCTGCTCCTCACCCTGCCCTGTTCACACCTGGAGGCTTCAGGAGTCAGTCACACCAGAAACCAGCTACAGCATCATCAGAAGAGGAATGCAGTCAGGCCTAAGTGACCCTGCGGTGGCGGTGTGGAAATCGTTCTTCTTATCTGGGTGGACACCAGTGAGGTCAGAATGACAGGCCAACCTGGCTATAGGTCAAAGGGGTGAATGGTCCAATGGGTTATGTGCATCCACGTGTCCAGGAAATGACAGCGGCTACCTGGCTTTCAGACACACCCATTAGATATATTCTTACTTCTTTCCAGAATCTCTGAACTGACTGAGATACACAAGTTATAGAAGGATGATCCTCCAGGGCTTCTGAAGCTCACTGATCTGATTAAATACAGCAATGCTTGTCCTGGATACAATCAATTAAGGTTTAAGAAGGAATTAAAGATTTCAATCCGGTATCAAAGTGAACACAAGCTCAAGAAGCAGCAGCAAAGGAGCCAGTCGTCGGGCGTGGTGAAACACTCCAATAGTTTCACATTGCCAAACCAACGCAAGGTCCCAGGCGCGGCATATAGCTAGCTCTATACTGACTTGGCCCATGGACAATTCTGTGCGAACAGGCATTGGCCAGGCATGCACACCTGAGGGTAATACCTTTCCTTAGAGCTCTGAATGACAACACCACCCCTTCCTTCAGGTCTCGGTCACCTTCCTGTGGGACTTCACTATCCACCGTATTCAGCCTCACCCCCACTCACCTTGTCAACTGGCCACCATTCCATGGGAGAAAGTCCTGGGGGCAAGGATCTTATTTTATGTGCACTGGTGTTTGGCCTGCATATATGTCTGTGTAAGGGGGTCAAATCCCTAGAACTGGAGTTACAGATATTTGTGAGCTGACATGTGGATACTAGGAATTGAACCCAGGTCCTCTGGAAGAATAGTCAGCACTCTTAACTGATGAGCCAGCTATCCAGCCCCCTGAGGACAGTGGTTTGAAAAATAATTTATTAGAAGCTATATTCCTCACATTGCAACATTCTTTGGTCCAATAAGTGAGTGATGAAATTACTAAAGAACAAAACAGCATAATGAGTGAACATGTGATTTCGGTGAACTGGGTACATGGTTCTGCTCTACAGATAAAGAAAGGTACTAGAGACAAGGCTGGCCAGGAACTCATTAGTTAGTAGAAGATGACCTTGAACTTCTGATCTCCCTAACTCTACAGTCCAAATGCTAGGACTACGCGAGACTCAACAACTTGTTCTGTTTATAGTACTATGAAATACCACAACCCAATCATAACACTCATTTCTCGCTATACAGACAGATACATTGGTAAGCCCACAGGGAAATATTCAATTAGTTCTTGAGATCAATTGATAAAGATAATACTTTAGTAATGTTACCTTCAATCTTTAAAGTGGGTGGCTGCTGCTTCTCCTCCCCCCTCCCCCCTTCTCTTCAACTCAAACCATTAGTGTCACTATCTTGAAAGCCATGACAAAGTAATCTTTCTAGTCTGGCAGTCTAAAACCTCTAACCTAGACAGAAAACACCTATGAGAATCCTGCAAACCAGAGAGAGAGAGAGCGTGCACCCTCTCTCTGACTCCTTTGGAAACTCCCAAAGGCGGCAAACAGAGGCCCAAGGCTCCAGCAAAGGCAGTGGAGAGCAGTCAGCATCCAGACACAGTGTGAGACCTGGAGAGGCAAACCTACATCTGGTCTCAAGCGCCCTAATGGACAACTGGTGGACAGCTCCTTCCTGCACTGGGACAGGAAGTATCAGGCCATGCAGAGATCTGCACCCCACACAGCATAAAACCAGCAAACGGCTCCCTCGTTCTCACTAAAGGAAGACAGGTGGACCGGACTTCTAAGCTTAAGGAGTAAAAACTAAAGAGCAAGCTCCTGGAGGGCTGAGAGGACCGAAAAGGCAAGATAAGGTCTTACTTTCAAGGCCAGCTATGGGCATCCCGAATGTAAAGACCTTTACCCCCAGGTTATGATCAACCATGGGGCTGAGCGAATTATAGAAGGAGGATAAAATCCATTGTACATTTTTATAGAAGAGCAGTTTTATTTATCACTATATTTCTTTATGCCCATCCGGATTGTGTGGAATTCACAGCCGAATCTACTCCAGCCTGTCTATTTAGAGGAAAGTGAGCTTGCAGTACTTGTCTGCAGCACACTAACCAGATTCGTCTGGGATCAGAACCCAGGCTCCTGATCTCTCTGCTAGGCTACCACTGCTCTAAGACACACGTTATTATTGCATTCTGAAGACATTACATTTTTTTTTCTAAATACAAAATTCAAAGGAAATCTCAAACCAAATGAGTTCTTATGACATGGCTACAGTTACCACAGAGGATGGTAGCAACCTCAAAATCCATTCCATGCATGCACTGCCCCCCATGTATCTTGGGTGTTTTACTTTATTTGAGATGGTCTTGGTATGGTAGCCTAGACTTGCCTGTACCTACTATGTAACCCAGGCTGGCCTAGAACTCTCGGCAATCCCCCTGTCAAAACAGCTTCATGTGAAAGCACAATTCACGGAGAAACACTCAGTACTAAAAGGTAGTATGAGGTCATTAGTATTTATGATAGTTGGCAAGATGAGAACCAGCCAGGAGACAAGGCTCCCAACGCCTATGAGAGATTATCTTGGTTAGGATTAGCCTTTAGGTGTGCCTGTGAGAGGTTACATGGATAGGTGGGAAGACCTACTCACTGTGGGTGGCACCATTTTCTAGCCTGGGCTCTGGGATTGTACAGAAAAGAAAAAGCTGCACGCACACACTCTCCCTTCCCTCCCTCTCCCCCTCCCCC
>LOJH01054651.1:0-11993 GCA_001685095.1 Ellobius talpinus
TTCCTTCCTTCCTTCCTTCCTTCCTTCCTTCCTTCCTTCCTTCTTTCTTTCATTTGTTTTTGGAGACAGGATATTTCTGTATAGCCCTGGCTGTCCTGGAACTCACTTCATATCCAGGTTGGCTTTGAACTCAGAAATCTGCTTCTGTCTGCCTTCCAAACACTGGGATCAAAGGTGTGAGCCACCACTGCCCAGCCAAAGGCAAATTCTTACAAAAAGCTTACAAAATGGAAACTGTAGAGGTGGTACTGGACCTTACAAGCTGGCAGATGGACTCAGCTTCTGGGGTTGGAGGGAAGGAGCACATGTCTTCGACTTCTGTTTTCACGACAAAACCTGTTTCCTACAAAGCTACAAATCCTTGTTGGAGTTTCATGTGAGACCAATTTTCTAGTTTTCTTTGCTATCTAAAAGCCTGGCATATAGACCATATTGTGGGAGAGAGGTCGAACCTGTGTGCTTTGGGGTCAAGAAATAATCATACTAAAGGGGCTATTCAAATTTAGGTGTAGTGCCCACCCTCCTCGCAGAGTTTCAATATCTCCCACAATGGACCATTAGCTCAGGGAGATCAGGGCTGTACAAGACTCTGAGCATCTGTTGACTTTTGACTCTTCAAACTTCTGGTTGCTGCACCTATCTGTCACTGGGATGCTGATCCAAAAGACGTTTGGTAGAAGAATAAAAGACTGATTTGGGCAAGGAAGAGGTGACAAGTGGGATTCCAACTGGTTAGGCTGCTTGTTTTCTGCACACAGCTAGAATATGTCAGTAAGGGAGAGACGGGGCAATCAATGGATAGATGATAGCAAATGATACATATGAGCCTGATTCATGGGGGATCTTTGGCAAGTAGATATTGCATGGCTGAAAAGTATTTCCATGATTAGGTAGTATTTTGCATATGTAAACTGTAAGACAAGTGAGATTATGTCCAAAGGTGATGGTATTACACGATTTTGACAACTTAGGTCAGTCTCTACAACAGTGGTTCTCAACTTGTGGGTTGTGACCCCTTGGGGGGGTCATATATCAGATATCCTGTATATCAGATATTTATATTATGATTCATAACAGTAGCAAGTTTGTAGCTATGTAGTAGTAGTAAAAATTTTATGGTTGGGGGACCACCACCACATGAGGAGCTGTATTAAGGGGTCACAGCCTTAGGAAGGTTGAGAACCACTGCTGGAATGGATTTCCACCTATTGACCTTGAAATGGCCACTGCTTACTTAAAGGCTTGACTGGAACCCAAATCTCTAGGGGCATTAAATTCTTAGCTGTTTGCTTAATGATATTTGTTTTTAGAGGTAATGACTTACCTCTAACTGTAACCTGTAACTCTAAAATAGTAGATCGTGGATAAAGGAAACTGCCTTGGCATCATAGCATGCTTTAGAATGGAATAAAATACGTATTCATTGTGAGAACTGGTGGATAAGGGGAGTTTAAACTGAAAGTTTCACTCAGAATAATCCATTAAATTTCTGTAGGATGCTAATTTATCTCGTCATGGCATACAGGATCCCATTGAGTCATGAGTCTCAGACCAATATTTCACGGAGTCAGAAATCATTCCTCTTCCCACACACTTACCCCCGTGAAGCCCTCCAGAATCCCAGGATGTTCAGCAGTGTCAAGGATGCCAGGACGAAGAAGAAGCCTTCTAAATTGCCTTTGTTTAATGTGTTTGGAAACCAATTGCCTGTTTGGAGCAAACGTGTAATTGTTATTCAGCTGCAGAGTTGCAAGTTTCTGTGAATATTTTATTATCCTGCGATTCACAGAGAATTGTTTGCCTCAGTAATATAGCCTGCATAAGAAAGCTCGTCTGAAACTTCGTTATGAAAATTCACTTAATTCCAGAAAAATAGAAAAATGATAAGCAGCACACCCCATCAAATAAAGCTTAAAAAGTAGCAGCACCTTTCCCTGGCTTGTAGGGTAATCTCGATCATGATATTAATTTGCCTCATCTATGCCTGTCTCCTTCATTCTGGTTATTCTCAAATCTCTGTGTTTAGTATTGCGCCTAACATATAGAGTAAATACATAGTGAATGACTAGAAGCTCTTTTCTATGATCAGATTGTCTTCTGTGTGTCTAACTGTACGACCAGTCAGATGACACACGGAGATGATGGATATCACACCTTTTAGCAAACAGAGTGAAGCCAGGGTTCTCTTACGGTATGTCACTGCACATGTTGGGTAGATAGCATTAGCCTCCGATTGATGCAGAGATTTCTTTGGACCTGATGATAATTACTCTAGTTAAAAAATGCAACAAAGGGTCTTTGCTTCCTTATAGCATCAGACTGAGTATTTATGGAATCACTCAACGTTCGAGGAAATTAATATGCTACTAAGTTTTAATTATTGATTTTGGGCTTTGCTATGGTTTTTTTCCTCTTTCTACATCTGAATCAGTCTTTATTCAATGTATGCTTTCTGTGTGTGTGCATATATATGCATATTCCCATGTGGTGGGAGCAGATACATGCCTGGAGAATATGTGTAGTGGAAGTCAGGGGATAACGTTGAGTTAAGTCAGGTTTTAGGTTCCTTTAAGCTTTTGATCAAAACAGGATCTTTTTGGCCTGGAACTCTGCCATGTAGGCTAGGCTAACCGGAGAGCTTTCAATGTCGAAACACGGTTAGAAGACAGACTCATGGGGAGCATGCCTTGGCGAACTGTGAGAGAGGCTCCAGGGGAAAAGGCAGAAGGCCTTTATCTCAGGTGCATTTTGTTCCCTTGGACGTGACCTTGTGCCTCCTGTGACAACACATTCATTTTATAAGGCATGTTTATTTTTGTTGGATGTCAGAACACAGCTGTAGAATCCAGTCTGGCCAGTGTACCCTGAATCTGGATATGGCCTTCTGCTTTGCTTTTGTGCTTTCTCACATAGAATCCACAGTATGTGCCAGGCAATGGTATTTAAACTGGTCTGTCCTGAGAAGGTTCTGGGAAAGGACTGCTCTGATCTTTAGTATGTGCTGACTGATGTTTATTTCCACGTTTTCCTGATCATGCTCTTTTGAAGTCAAACAACCTTCCATGGAGCATTGCTTTCTTTAGTACATTCGTGTCTAAAGGTACACTGGAACCGAAGGAAGGTTGTCTCTGAAATATACGGTAGGGGCCCCACCCATTCTCTCTGGTTCTCAGATCCCAGGTCTCACAGACACAGATCTGCATAGCCTGACAAGTGGCACCTGAATCAGGGACGTGAACGAAAAGCTAAACAAGGCATGAGGGCCCCTGCAGCAGGAGGTAAGCAGGGACTAATGTGGTCCTAAAGCTAGGGAAAAAGGCACCGTGTACTGAGCTGATACTCCGTTTCTGAAATAAGAGTGGTGCAGCAACGTCTAAAGCCCAGCTGCAAGATGATGGGATTTAATAACAGACTGTAATCCCTGGTTTCCTGAAAAGGACACTCTAGATCCCAGACTATGGGATCAGGTCAATGAAAAGACAGTGGAATCCCACAGACAAGGAGAAGGTACTCCAGTGCAATTCTGGGTGACTCCGACATTCGTTCATGTCACGATATGAACAGTAAATGGGACGAGTCAAGAGATGGCAGATTCTTACATACATGTACATGAGCTAAATAATGAGACACAAGAAAAAAACTTCTTAGAAGGTAGAAGGGGGCTTTTTCTAGTGTAAGGTCAGAAGGGACCAAGCAAAATCGAAAGTAAAAATGTCAGCTCCGCTAGAGAATGAGCGCCCCTGACCGTCTGTTCCCCTGCCGGAATTACTCTCTTTGCCTGAGGACTATAATGAGAGTTGGAATGGATGGGGGAGGCGGGATGATGTGCTACCTTTCCGGAAGGGGGTAGCTTTGTTTTCTGGGAGTGAGGACAGATGGCATGAATTACCAGATTCTGGAAAAAAAAAGACAGAGGAACTTTCTAGATTTAGGTAGGGGTCTGATGAGACATATCAGGATTTTGTTGCTCATCTTTTACAGGTGGTCAATTGTCTTTATTTTTTCACCCTTGAGAGAGGATTTCTCTATGCTGGTCAATTGAAGCAGGAATACTTATCGTTGAGCAACTGGCATGTGAGAACGCTAATGCTGTGTGCCAGATTGCCTTCCATCCCTTTAGAAAGAACAGAGATCTTAATGGTTCCATCTGCCTCTATGCTGATATTGGGCCTGGACACTGGACTCTGCCTGTGACTACCTATTATCTCACCATTTCTGGGATTATAAGCTTGTGCCACCTCCATGCCTGCCTTATGTGTGGGTTCTAGAGCCCTGACACACCTCACCTGCAGGAGAAGGGCTTCACCACCTGAGCCATCAACCCAGCTTCCTCAGTGGATTTGCATGTACTACTTACCATTCAACATACTACATAAAATACAACATACATGTTATAAACATAATACGCATTTTAGCCAATACTTGAAAACCAGAAAAATGGTCCAGGATTGTGGAATGTTTAAAAGGAAAATCTATTTTTGTAGGAAAGTTCCATCTGCAGTTCTTTGTGGCTGGAAAACCTGATACAGTTTGGCATTATGAAAACAAGAAGGTTTGAGTGCCAGTGTCTGGGTCTCCTTCCCTCTTAGAGTCATGGCTTCCAAGGTGTTACTGAAGGGGTGTGGGACCATAGCAACCCGAGTCTGTGCAGAAGGCCTTGTCCTTCAGTGCAACACTTTACACCTACTACAGGATGCTTCTGGAGTTAGAAGGTGTCTCCCTGGGAAGTACGCACTTTCAGGTTGGATTTGACACTTTGAGGTTGGATTGGGGTTAAATGTTCTGCTAGGTTAACAGCCTAACCGAGGCAGCTGTGATTGAGTGAGCCACTTTCCATTCAGCGGTTTTCTCTCTCTCTCCTTCCTAAAAGAGAATGTTTAACAACAAATGAACAAATGTCTTTGTCCTTTGGCTCTTACAATCCTTTCTGCCCTCTCTCACAATGTTTCCTGTGCCTTAGGTGTACACATTATGAGGTAAATTTATTAACTGGGGCCAGGCTCCCCATAGTCAGTTGAGCTCTGCATTCTGACCAGCTGTAGCTTTCTGTCATGATCTCAGTTCATTGACAAACAGACTAATAAAAAAACCCAAAAAACAAAAACCAAAAACAACAACAACAAAGAACCCCCCCAAAAACAGGACATGTACTTGAGAGCTGGGAAGGAGGGGATAGATACAGGAAGGGTTAGGAGAAGGCAGGGGAGATGAATATGATCAAGAAACATTGTATGGAATTATCAAAAAATTAATAAAATAAATTTTAAAAGATTCATCATCACAAAGAGGTTTGATTACAATAAAAGTATTAGAACAAAAGCCGCTGTCATTTAACTTCCCAGTGGAACATACTGTGGCACAACCGTGGAATTATGTTATGGAATTATTGTGTCTGTTTCTTGAACCCCATAAATAAAGTTGTTGCTGAAATCCCAGCTCATGGGGCTGAGGCAGCAGCAGGCTCCTTAGGAGACTGAGGCCAGTCTGGGCTGCCATTCCAGATGCTGTCTTCAACGGAAAGCGTTGAGTTTAGATCTGTTTTATAGGTTTTACTACCACATCTAATGAATTAATTAATATTATTCAGATTGTGTGTGTATGAGTGTTTTGACCTCACGTACATGTGCATTCAGTACTCTAGAAGCCAGAAGAAGGTGTTGTATCCCTGGGACTGGAGTTACAAATAGTCGCGAGCTGCCATGTGGGTGCTGGGAAAGAAACCCAGAACCTCTGGAAGAGCAGCCAATGCTCTTACCCACCAAGCCATCTCTCTAGCCTTTCTTCATCTTACTAATTTGTGTACCCGTATAAAGGAAATGCCTGATTCTGTTGCTATAGTGACATGGTGATGTCTTCATCTAGTGTTTGGATGAGTGGTTACACTGAGTATCTTCCTGTTTGTCTGTGAATGAATATGGTAGCCCCGTTTCTCTTTTTCTTCCTTCTCTGCATTTCTGTGTCTGGCTCTGTCCCTCTGTTCCCCACCTCTTTCTTCTTTCTCTGGATTTCTGTGTCCGTCTCTCTGCCTCCCCCACCCATGCATGTTCAGTGAGTAAAGCTGTATTAGACTGGGGGAGTCAGAGTATAGGTCAAGGAAAGGTGAGCTAACACACCACTTATTTTCAGAAAGAACTCAGCTACCCCATTAAGCCTGTTCAAATAGTGCTATGTTCTCTTTCTCTTGAATTAATATCCCAGTCATATTTCTGTCCTTTCCATTTCATTTCAGCACTTCATGTGTCATGTGATCATACTATTTTATCATTGTGTTACTCTGCCTGGGGTAAGAGGTTTGCAAGGAGCACACGAAGTCTGAGAATTAACATGACATTAATTTTTCTTGGAGCATGAATTTCGGTCCATAATAAGTAATTGAAAAGACTATCTTTATATTATAACAAAGTCAAATGAGGGAGAAGAATATAAATTTTGAAATATCTTTAAAGGTAAAACATCATATTTCTAAGAGATTTTGCAATTACAGCAAATACCAGCCTTTTGGGAGGCCGTGCCAAGTCCCTTGGGCATGACAGCACACTTCCATCTGTCCTTGGGGACATAGCGGGCATGAATAAAAATCACTGTGACTTGGTATATAGGAATGTGGAGGAGCCAAATGGGAGGACACTGTCCCAAGGGATTAGAGGAAGTAAGTGGAAATATCAAGCTATTCATTAAACATGTTGTAAGTGTGGTTACTTAAAAAATAAAATACCAGGTTTCCATATTACCTATTCTAATCCCTAATTACCTGCCTACCTTTATCTGTCTATCTATCATCAATCAATCAATCAATCNTCTATCTATCTATCTATCTATCTATCTATCTATCATCTATCTATCTATCGTCTGATTCTGGGTATTGAACTTAGGACCTTGTACATGCTAAATAGGTTCTTTACCAGTAACCTATCTTCTTAGGCTGTTTTTCCATGTATTTATTTATTTATTTATTTTGAATTTCTGGTTCTGACAAATTTCTGGTTTGGCCTTGAATTTGCTGTGTGACCCACACAGTCCTTGAACATGCAGTCCTCCTGCCTTGCCCTCCGTGGGTAGCTGGCCATGGAGACATATCACCAGGCTTTGCTCTGTATTCCTTCTGACTTTTTAAGCCTCTGACTTTTTAAAATAATGCTGATCTTCACATGAGCCCCATAGGTTTTCAGTGCATTCTGATTTAACATTCTGAATGCAGCTTGCTTTTGTGGGAAGCACCACAGTAAGCAGAACCGTTGCCTGGATTGACAGCTTGGGACAAAAATGAAGCCTCTGGTTCGACAGAGTCTTCATAAAAGCTAAATGTTGCTTATTTAATACTTGTCTTTCAATAGCAGGAGGCATATTGGTTGTAGGGGGTCATCCAAAGTGTCTGGGCTTGAGGTAGACTTTCAAAGTCAAATCTTGTCTCTATTATTGATTATTATTGATTATTGTTATTGGTCAAATAACTGGATTGTTTAGGCCTCAGTTTCTCCACTTGAGAACAGTGACAGAAATACCTTCCTTTTTATTGCTCTTATAGGAATCAAAGAGATAATGACTGGGAAAGGTTGGGCATAAAAAAGATCCCCATTAACTTCAGGCCATCACCTTCGCTACCCCCTTGAGAGAGAGAGCTCACACGGCAATCAGATACCCAGGACTTGATTTGGGGCTTGTTTCCCGACTGTTATTTCGTCATGCTCTGTGTGCCATTTTTTTTTATCATTATCTCAGGACCAGCTGTAAAATGTTCCATTTAACATTGTCAGTTGACTCAGCGCTTAGTGCTATAACTTGATTTTAGTAGCTTATAAACTTTTATTGTCATAATTCACATTTGGGCCATTTTTCATCTGACATTTCTAGAGGCCAATTGAAGTTGGGAGCATCCTTGTAGAAGGAGACAAAGTGAAGACATCAGATCGAGAAGGAGGCCCAGGGAACTTCTCCAGAACACAGCTCAGGATAGCAGGAAGTTAGCAGGAGGAAGACTGCCACTGATGACTCCTTTATTGCATGGTATTTGTAAACCTGATGTGGGATGTCTTTCTGTATATGTGTTGCTTTTACTGGTTAATGAATAAAGCTTCTTTGGCCTATGGAAGGGCAGAATAGAGTAAGGTGGGAATTCCAAGCAGATAGAGGAGGAAAGAAGGCAGAGTCAGGGAGATGCTATATAGCCGCTGAAGGAGACAAATGCCTCGGGACCTTACTGGTAAACCATGAACCTCGTGTTAAAATACAGAATAATGGAAATGGGTTAAGATATAAGAGCTACCTAGCAATATGCTTAAGTGGTTGGCCAAACAGTGTTGTAATAAATATAGCTTCTGTGTGATTATTTCAGGTCTGGGTGGCCGGGAAATGAATGAGCAGTCTCTGCCTACATAAGCCCTCCTAGAGAATCCTAGGTACTCTGTCTCTCTCTCTCTCTCTCTCTCTCTCTCTCTCTCTCTCTTTTTGGTTCAACAGAATTTACTTGTATATTTTCCATTTTCTATACTATTTGAAGGCATAGGATAGCTTTGTATTAGCTTTCTGCAATACTGTGCTTTAAGTCTACGCAGTAAACTAAGGCGCAGTGCAACTTCTATACAACTGAGGAGGTGAGAAGCAACTCGGCAGGCCCTGGTGCTCAACAGTTCCAGGATAAACAGGTAGCGCGCAGCTGCCTTAAAAGGTAGTTTGCAAATACTCAAGTTACACCAAGATTCCTTCCAAAGCTCTGCCTTGCTCAAGCCAACGCAACTGGCCATTGTGAATACTGCGGCACGGCGTTTGGTAAATGGAGATGGCTTTACTTTCTTCTTAATCAAAAGCCTGTGGAGGCGCGGCCACACTGCAGAGTGCGTCAGCTCTGCTCGTGGTCGAGTGCCAATTGTGAAGTCACAATAGGTACAGTTTAACATGAGACACGCATGTCAAACAAGCGGCCCAAATGCAGAGCTGGACAGAATCAGACAAGTAAGTCTATAATCAGTCAACTGAACTAACAGAAGTACATTCAAAATAAAGTCGGAGATCAGAATTGGTTTTAGAATCAAATTTGCAGACTTTCTTAATAAAATAGAAGTATGATCTTCTGCAGTTGGCAACGAAGCTCTCAACTGGCCGAGAGCTAGAGACGTCTCAGGCCCTCCTGCACAGATCAGGAAACAAGTGACAAAGTCATTGCACTGAAGTTATGTATTTTAACGGCTTTACATGTAATATCCATATATAAAAAACTTTAAGTGCTTTTCTCCAATTTAAAAATCTAAAGAATTCAGAAATAAGTCATTCAATATTTGAAAAAAGTACAGATTTACACAATGTGTATATTCTGTCATGAAAACTCCACACCAACACTATACACTTGGAAAAAATACAAACAGGATATATTACAAATTTATGTAGCAATAACTTAGTCCATACCATGCAATAAAAAGTACATTAATCAAGATACACAAGCTGTTGTGGGTTCTAAACTGAAGGACTTTTTCTTTTTTCTCTGCAGAATCCTTAAAACCCGTGGCAGTTAAAACTTGCTAGCCTTTCTGCTAGGGGGTAAATTATACACAACAGTGATGGAAAGATGAACAGACCAGGTGTCTATTATGAATCATTCCAGCTTGGCTCAACAACGGCTGAAACTCTCTTCTCATTCTCCTGCTTGTTTTCCTGATAAAGCTGTGCTGCTTGGCTCTTCGCTGGACTGTTTGGATTCGGTTCATCCAACAGAGACTGAATTGACGTTAAGAGGGAAGAGACATCATATGTGGGACTCCATCGGTTCTGCAGAATATCTAAACATGCTACCATCAGCATACACATTTGGATGAAACATTTTGGATAAAAACCTAACAGTTGGTGGTTTGTTTGGATATTCTTCAGAAAATTCTATTACTAGTTTAAAGGTCCCATCGTCAAAGGGTGTCCCTTCTGGTCCAAATATAACTGCGTTCCACTGCATGATGTTGTTTTCAGATGGTGCACCACTGACCCTCCACAGGCGGGTCCTCTTGCAATCGCCTGAAATCCCGCATAAGCCTCCTATGGGCCGCGGTGTCGACATGCTCCGCAGCTGCCCCGCGGTCAGTCTGAAAGAAAAGAGTCCCGTTGCCCCCCCTCCCCGCGCAGTGGCCAAATCCCCTAGGTACTCTCTTTAGTGATATATCAAGCTGGTTAATGGGGACTGTTGCACTATTGAAGTAAAAGAACATTCAGAATATTTGGCATTGTTCACCATCTCCCTAGAGGGTTTGCTAACCTCAATTTATTTGCTCATTGAAATCAATTTTAAAGAAGCTTTTGGGTACCAAGAAGGGATCACTCCAAGTTGCTTAAGAGACGTTTTAAAATTAGAGAAGAAAATGCAAATGGTAGTTATTTTGGAGTATTGGACTTTATACACACTCATTAAACTGTCCTTGTTTGTCTGAAATTACCACGACCATTTCAGAGACAAAAGGATTACGGACTCCTGTAGACAGTTCCTCCATTTATTCTAGAGACTGACGTGTGGAGGCCCTGGGTAGGGAAGTGAGGCACCACTCAGACAGCTCCTGTTTCCCGAGCATGCTGATGGCCCTTCTTGATGCCAAATGCAACTATTACCATTATCACTCAACTGATAACACAAAAGGCTTCTGGATGACTGTCTAGAATAACTTGTCTCAAATTCTTCCACAAACACACTATTCATGCAAGGCTCCTACCCAATCTCTGAGACTCATTCTCAAGGCAACATGAGTTTCTTGGAATAATTTTCAGCAGGATATAAAGTTTTGAAACCTATATGAGAAACCTATATGAGAAACATAGAGGGTGACACACTTTGCACTCCAAACAGCAAGACTTCTAATAAGACAGAAAAATACATTTATTCCTCTCCAATCACAGACTATGTATCACAAGAACCAAAATGTCATGTTCTATCTTGTTTTGGGGCTTAAAAGGGCCTCAAAGTCTGACCTAAACATTTTCTGGTTCTTGTTAGACATGTTCTCCACCTGCAATGAAAGCACAAATGCCTATGTGACAGGCTCTATGACTAGAGAAACTGGCTACCTTTTTTTTACTCAGCCTCTGCCCAATAGATTTCACTTTCCTGCCAATGATTGAGATGACTCCAAAAGAAAGGGAATACAAATTGGAAAGGAAGGAGCCAATGTATCGTTCTTTGCAGATGATATGATAGTGTACATAAGTGAGTGGATATTGTAACTATAATTCTTACTTTATAACTGTTTCTGTTGTATATAATTTTACTATGTTAAAGTTATAAAACTTCCTTTTAATTAGACAAAAGGGGGAATTCTGTGGAAGAATCCTTCTGTGTACTCTGTGAATATATGTCACTATGATTGGTTTAATGAAGAAGTTGACTGACCAATAGCTGAGCAGAATAAAGTTAGGCAGGAAAGCCAAACTGAGAATGATAGGATAAGGAAGGGAGGAGTCAGAGAGAGTCACTAGTAGACACACAGAGAGCAAAATGATGATGTTGTACTGAGAAAAGGTACCAAGCCATGTGGCAAAGTATAGATAAGAAATATGGGTTAATTTAAGTGTAAGAGTTAGTTAGTACAAAGCCTGAGCTATTGGTCCATCATTTATAATTAATATAAGCCTCAGTGGGGTAATTTAGAAAGTAGCTTCTAGTTATTTGGTAACAAGCAGTAGGGGCAGAAAAGCACTGTCCATAGAGAAGGAGTGGATTTGGGGGAGATGAGAGCTGGGGGTCTAGGAGGAGTTGAGGCATGAGAAACTGCTGTCATGATGTAATGTATGAGAGAAGAATAAAAAAAATAGAACTTTAAGAAACCAACCATATCCTCCTTCAGAAACCAGGGTTACCTCTTTTCTACTGCTAAGCCTGTACCCATGGGCCTAGCTGGTTCACGCTAGTTCTGAGCACAACCCCCACCCACACATGGTCTTGCAAGGTAAACTGTTGATGGAGGAGGGTCATCTGTCTTACTTTCATTGGTTAATAAAGAAGCTGCCTTGGCCTTTTGATAGGCCAG
>LOJH01054655.1:0-11992 GCA_001685095.1 Ellobius talpinus
GGAGGAAGGAAGGAGGAAGGAAGGAAGGAAGAAGGAAGGAAGAAGGAAGGAAGAAAGAAAAAGGAGAGAGAGAGAAAGAGAGAAAGAAAGAAAGAATTACTTAAACCTCCTCAAGCCTCCTCAGCTCTATCAATCTTCTACCGCCTAATAATAATCTCATGAAATATGCATAAAGAAGTAAAAACTAGCCAGACTATGGTGGCATAACCCTTTAATCCCAGCAGAGAGAAAGAGAGAGGGAGAGAAAGAGAGAAAGAAAAAGAGAAAGAAGGAGAGAGAAAGAAAACAAAGCAAAAATGTTTTCCCCCCAAATAAGCCTATTTCTATTAGTTATTTACAAACAACTTTATTTTTAAAATTATAATCTGCCCTCTCCAGTCTATGGCAATATTATTTACCTCTGCAAGATGCAATGCCAACTTCAGACCTGCTCTTTTAGCTTCTAAAAGAGGTTCCAAGAAGTCTTTTGCTTGTCCTTTCTTGAAGATAAAACAAGGGTGCATGAGAATACCCAGCAAACTGAGTCATCTGGTGTTCTACCCCAATAAGGGATAAAATGATGGCAGATTGGTTTCATTTGAACCTCTTGCTTATAGAGAGCCTTTAATGTGCTAGACCCTTTAGGGAATACACCATAGTAAGGCTATTCTTGAGTCCAGTACCAGTGAACTCAGGTCAATAAGCAAGTTGGGTATGATGGGCCAAAATTTTTATTTCACACAGATATTTAGTATTATGGGGAACTCATTTGATTTAGGAAGCTTTCATGATTAAAAACAACAACACACACAAGCACACAAATGTGCAACCACACACGTGTGACACTCTTAACACCCTTATCTATCCATTATACATAAGGGAATTAACTTCTGGGTACAGAGCCTGTTACTAGTTGTATACTATCTTTAGAAGAATGGACAGAGTGGTCATATCTAATAATATCTATAATTTATAGATATATAATATATCTATAAAGTAATTTTACAGTATTTCTTTCAAGAACCCTTAAGAAATGCTATGCTATACATTCTGCTGATCTAGGCAGAACAGGGCTTCATTAGGTGTCTGCTGGTATGGGGGCCTTGAGTACCAGCCTCAGGGCTCAGAAATTGGATGTCTATGGCAGGTGAGGATCTGAGGGTAAAAAAATTAACTCAAGCACGTTATATCTGCATCTGCTTTATTTTTCATGTTAGGGGAGAAAGGGGGCACAGAGAAGAGGAAGAATAAGGGGAAGAATAAAGAAAAGAAGGAGAAGAATAGGGAGATCTCCACGAGGTTTCTAGTTTTTACAGACATAGTTAGAAAATTCCAAAGGCAAAGATACTGATAATATGCATATCAAAATCACAAAAAGGGCAGGTAGAACCTATCAAAACTGTTTCCTGGAACAGATGATACTACCCAGGAAAGAGCCAGCATTCAAGGGGAAGTACCTGGCACCCCAAACCATTAGTTACTAAACGTCCCTGAATCCTGGATTCACTCATTCTTCTCATCTAACCTCTTTTGTGATAACCAGCCTTGGGGACACCCAGATTTGTTAGCAAAGGTGGGGCATGCTGCCTTCCTTCTCAGTGCCTGACTTTTATAGAAATGACTATGTGGTCTGTTAGCAGATAATTCTGGGGCACTGACTCTATGTAAATTTGACTGTTAGAACCAAGAGTGAATGTTATCGCTCTAAGGCCTTGTGGTGTGGAGGACTGAAGCAAGGTCAATCCATTGTCCCTGCAGAGGTGTTCTGGAAATGAATCCCATTTTGAAGGGAAGAATCATGGCTTCACAAGGCTCCCACAGATATGACAGTGACTTTTCCAAAAGACAAGTGTTCCCGCAGCTCTGCAAAAAGGGTGCCCCATAAGTTGTACACTTATGTATGAATCTGTCAGCTATGCATTTACTACATAGTCTTGTGGGCTCCAACATGCTGGCTCCTAATGTATGATGCTCCAAACTAAACCTCACCCCACTGACTGATTCTGCACTAAGAGATAAAATATAATAACTTACAGTAGGGTCTCCACTGAGGTCAAGGCCAAGAACTGTATCCTCAGTAGAGAGGAAGAACTCTTTAGCAAGTTCAACAGTCTCCTTGGCTATCATCAGGCCACCTCTTCTGTCAACTGCCATCAAATACCTATAATATATGAAAAACACAGTTGATACTAACCTGGCAAGAAGGTATTATGACAAGAAAATCACAGTTGAAGTCAGGCATGGGTGTATATGTGGCTATGATCAAAGTGTCTGGTAAGTGGAGGCAGAAGGGTCATGTTGGGCTACAAACTCAGTTTAAGGCCAGTCTGGGATGCATGAGACCTGTCTCAAAAAACAAACCAAAACAAAAATATTCCACCAATCTAAAATCAACTAAACCTGGAAAGGGCTACCTATAATCATATGCCTTTTCCTTATGAACTTCACCACTTCATTGACAGTGCTTAGTACAAAAGCCACCAAAAGAGTAAAGAGCAACTTATAACCACAAAATATCTGAGAATGGATAGAGTTTGCGGCCAGCCTGGGCCACAAGAGACCATGTCTAGACCTTGTCTCAAACAAAATGAAAAAAAAAAAAACAAGAAACAACCAAAAAATCAACATTTGAAAAACTATGATGCATATAAGAGACAATTCTAAATATTGCCATAAAAAGTGGCTGGCTACTTGGAATATAGCTTACTCTGAAAGGCAGTGAGTCTAAACACGATACTGTATACACAGAACGAGACATGAATGTCTAAGTAGTATCAGTATCTAGTCTGTTCCAATTTCCAATAATCTCACCTTTCTGTTTATATCTTTGGGTGTTTTGTTTTTATTTTTACTCAGGATCTAAATGAAGTCAGCAGTTTTTGTCAGGCACTGTATCTCTTATCTAGGATGGTGTGCATGGGTGTGTGCATTATCATTTGGTTTTTTTGTTTTTTCAAGTCAGGGTTTCTCTGTGTAACAGTCCTAGCTGTCTGGAACTCGCTCTTGTAGACCAGGCTGGCTTCAAAACTCCCAGAGATCCGCCTGCCTCTGCCTCCCAAGTGCTAGGATTAAAGGCATGTGCCACCACCGCCCAGAAGTATGACCATTTGTAAGGGATGCCAAGTACAGGCAGGATATTGGGCATGTGGAGGTCAGAGGGCAATCGGTGTGGGTCCTCAAGCACCTACCTTTTGTCTGAGACAGAGTCTCCCATTGGCCTGGAACATCCCCACGTAGGCCAAGCTAGATGACCTGTGAACTTCCAGGGATCTGCCTGTCTTCAACTCCTGTCTCACCATCTCTAGGATTACAGCATGGACACCTGGCTTTTTATGGGGTTCTAGGGACTGGGACTCATGTCCTCACACCTGCTAAACAAGTGCTCTACCAACTGAGCCATCTCCCAATGCCCTTAAGTCTCTTCTAATCCATTCCTACTCACTTCTCTCCCATTCTCATTTCTATTCTACCTCTTCTCATGTGATTATTTGTTGTTTGTCCTACAAAGCTTCCCACAGTTTGGATTCTCTTGATTGTATCCCTATGTTAACATGTCCTCTTGTATTTTCTATTTTAACTGATTATTTGGATCTAGTCTAGAAGCTTAATTAGATCAGATTTAATTTTTTTGGTGAGAATAAATAGGTGATGAAGCCAGGCACCATGGCACAAGCCCATAATCCCAGCACTTGGGAGGTAAAGGCAGGAGATCAGGAGTTCAAGGTCAACCTTGTCTATATAGAAAGTTCCAGGCCAGCGTGGGTTACTTGACTCTATCACAAAAAGCTGGCTTTGTTCAAAGTACTGGATGTAGTAGTAAATCAACGACAAGGACTCTGGCTTCCCTGGACTTACACTCCAGTCAAAGGGCTTGTATACTCCATGACAATACACACTAATGCCAAAGAGGAACATGGGTGAGGAGGGACTTGGGGGCCAGGAACATGCCGGACAGACTGGCCGCTCTAAGGAATAACAGCCAAATTGAGAGCTGAATAACGAGAAGGTGGATGTGTAAGGACATGATGGAAGGAAGCAGTGCCAGAGAGTGCAAGGCACTGAGGATAGTCTGAGCCTACCGGAGAAGAGAACAAACAGCCAGATCATGTGGGACTGTGTGGGTGGCTATAGGAAGCCCACTTCGGCACAGCAGCAATGAGAAGCCATACTCGACTTGAGCAAAAATACTAGAATTTAACTGCCAGATGACTAAATTCAGAATTGTATTCTCATCTTAGCAACAGGGTTCTTGATTCTATTTTTTCTATTGTAGGTAAAAATAGATAACAGTTGATTTTTAAAACAAATCCATCACCTTTATGAGACAGTAAAACATATTCTGCTTTTTTAAGGGGTATTATTAATGCACCATCTTCTTACCTAACATCAATATCTAAGTTTTCTTGTTTGCACTGTTTTATGCCTTCAAGTATGGATTCCACGTAAGTCTTCTTTGTCATTCCTGGAAAGAGTGCAGAGCAACATACGTAAAGACATTACCACCTACTTCATCCTTCAGACAGCATCACTCTGTGCTGTGCTAGGGCCTGGCTAAAGGTGAATCATAGCCTTTAGAGAAACTTTTTTTAAAAAATATTTTATCTTGTGTGTGCACATATACACACATGTGTATGGTACCCAAAGAGGCCAGAAGAGGGGGTCAGATCTCCTGGAGCAGGAGTTACAGACTGTGGTAAACCCACAGTGTGAGTACCAAACTGGTCCTCTGAAAGAGCAGAAGGGCTCTTAAATGCTGAGCCATCTCTCTGGCCCAAAGGGGAAACTTAACTATAGCATTCTCTGTCTGTCCATTGACCTGGAGTCTGAACCTAAGACATCAGGTGTGCTAGGCAGATGCTCTACCACTGTGTGGCATTCTTATGCCTAAATGATGTGGCCCAGGCTGGCCTCACTCACAATCCTCACACACCTTCACCTCTTCAGAACTCCCCACCATTACAAGTGCTATCACAACAGGTCATTTCAGCTAATGACTGGACTTCAGCAAAACTGAAAAGACAACGTCTAGAAAGTGAAAAAAACAAAACCAATGTTAGGAATAAGTGCTTTATAAAAATGTTCATAAACAAACATAAAAGTAATAAAAGACAGAAAATAGAAAACAGACCAAATGACAAGCAATACAAGCCTAATTGAAAATTAATCTTTGTCCTCTTTTTCCACATATGTGCTATGGCATGTTCCTTATACAATATAATAACTTTTTAATTTAAAAGAAAAATTAAGAGCCAGTCATGGTGGTGCTACCTTAATCTTGGCATCTGGGGGTCTGAGGTAGGAAGATCTGAAGGTTTAAGCAAGCCTGGTCTACAAAGACACTGTTTCAAAATAACCAAATAAATAAATAAAAAGACTTTCTCCTTTAGCAGGATGTTTTTCTTCCACTCGAGGGGGAAAAAACAAAACAAAACAAAAAAACAAACCCATGTTCCTTTCCCTCAGCCCTGCTCAGGATGTGCCTCTCATCCACAGCCTCAGAGATGTCAATCCATCTTCCCCTGGGGTGCCTGGTAAGACTGTTCCAGAAAAGTCTCTATTTTCACTGGTCATAAATGCTTTTTTTTTGACAGAAAACTTTCAGTATAACAGAAAATTATAAAGAATAAAAAGAAACTACAATCCCACTACCGATGATAACTACATCTTATTTACAACTATGCACACATGCGTATGTTTAGCAGATGAAACACCACTAGCTTTATAGATTCAGTAATTGGGAGCCTAGAAGTGTCTTTGCAACAACTTTTTTTTTGAGATAGGGTTTCACTATGTTGCTCTGGCTGGCCTGTAACTCCCTGTATAGAATGGGCTGGCCTCAAACTCACGGAGATCCACCTGCATCCACCTCTCAAGTGCTGGGATTAAAGGTGTGTACCAACACATCTGGCTGCAAATATATTTTTCTTAGTTTATTTATTCATGTTTTGTGTATATATTTCCACACATGGGCATGCGCATACCACATTGTATAGCTTGAAACTGATTCTACAATTTAAAACTGAGATTAAGAATCTGTTTCCCATTTGGCATTTACTTAAGTTTCAAATAGTTCTTAACTGGCTACACATGTTTTGGTGTAAGATAACCTATGTCTCTTCAGGTCAAGAGGGACTCAATGATAATATGTTTCCTGATGACAAAACAAAACAACCTCCCTCTGTCCCTGAGAGTCTGGCCATGTAGTCAAGGACAGGCAGAAAGTCATTCTTCTCTCACTTCTGCCTTGAGAGTGTTACAGGTATGACGCACTATGCCTGGCCAAACAGCTCTTATGGAAGTTTCTATGAAATTACTAAACCACATCCAGCTCGACTCTGTCCCCAGAGGGTTGAACACTTTACAACTTGCTCCTAACCATTCTTTAAAGAGTCAATGAATATCTGACACTTCAGTGACTGCCATAAAATGGCATTCTATAACCACTTAGTGACATTATTTCCCAAGTGCAGAAGCAAGAACAGACTCTACTGGAGACAATGCAAAGGTGATGTTCTTTGTGTGAATGTGTGAATGTGTGTTTGTGTGGATGTGCAAATCTGTGTGGAGGCCAGAGGCCATCCCTAGATATCCTCCTCGGGTGTCATTCACCCTGTTTTCTGAGGCCAACTCTCACTAGCATAGGGTTTACCTGCTGACTGGCTTCCCCTGCTGTTAGAAGAGCACTGTGCCCAGCCTTTTATATGGGTTCTGAATCTTGAACTCAAACCCTCATGCTTGCAGGACAAGAACTTTCCGACTGAGCTGTCTCCTCACATGCTGTGTCCTTTTCTTGTAGAAAACAAAAACAAATGTGATTTCCCCTTCTTTATCAAAGAGTGACCAAGTGGGTTTTCTACTTTTCCTTTAAGAACAACTTATGAACCACGAGCATCACTGTGGCTCAGGAGTAGGTCACTCACCTGCAATGTGAGGCACTGGACCTGAAACTCAACACCACCACGTATATTTTTTAAAGTGCCATTTTAAGCAAAACTAATGTACACAGTGAGAGTTTTTGTTGTTGCTGAGTGATGGAAGCAAACAGGACCCTTGTGTGATCAGAACCCATGGCAACGGCAACAGGACAGCACATCCACTGAGAAGGAGTTCAACCCTACCAGTGGCACTGTCTCTTCTGGGTGTGCTCCTCAACTCCAGGTACTTGACACCATCGTCTGCAAATTCCTTAATGACATCCTTTGTGACCTGATAATAAAAGCAGTGCACACAGTGTTGGCAGTGCTGGAGGAGGGTGCCCAATGCAAGGGCCAAGTGCTTCCGTTTTATTTTGTTTATTAAATGCGACTGGCAAAGGATGTAGGGAATCTCTCTCCCAGGTAGTAGGGATGGCCTGCTCTGTCCATCCCTAAGGCAGACCATGTCAGTTCAGCAACAGTTCACATGACCCCGTTCCCATGGGAAAACTAAGTCTGCATATTAGCCATGCTTTTTCCTTTCTTTTCTTTTTTTACTTTTTGAGACAGGTAGTCTAGGTAAGCCTTGAACTCATTTGATTCTCCTGCCTCTGTCTGCCTAGTGGCAAGCCTGGCTTTCTTTCTTCTTGACTTTCTAGTGTTTATAATGGCAGATAAAACAGAGAAATGAGTCAAAGTCACTGGAGTCACTCAGTGTTTGCATGGTGTTGGGAAATGTACAGAAAAAGAAGTAAACGGCTTTACTGACGTAACGATTAGACATTACTTGCGTGTTAGCTAAGGTCATGGTTTAGGGTTCTTAGCAAGTTATGGAGGAATGCCTTGTATTTTTCACCAAATTCTAGAAGGGCCAACTTTTTCTCTGAGGTACTTGGAAAAATTCCCCTTAGGTAAAGAAAGTGTGTGATAAATAAAGTCAAACTATCTAATACAGTACAAGTCTGATAATCCAAAAATTGCTGAAGGGACATTCTTCCTTTCTGCCATCAATCCTAAGAAACACCAAATTTAGATGGGGAAAGGGACCAGATTGAAGATCCCATAAATCTGCCCTAGTTGGCCCTTCAGTTGTTAAACTAATCTTAATCTTCTTTGTGTGCATATGAACCTGCAAGGACAGCATCTTAACAAAACAAGTGTTGGCTGGCTCTGCAGACACCTAACAGGATGGCACTTCGTGAATTCATAGCAATACAATGTCTGCACCCAATTTTTTGCCCTCACAAAAGTCAAGAAGAATTTTTTGTTGTTGTTTATTTTTTGTTTTTTAAGACAGGGTTTCTCTGTGTAACCCTGGCTATCATGGAACTTGTTCTGCCTCTACCTCCAAGTGCTAGGTTAAAGGCAGGTGCCACCACCACCCTGCCTGAAAAGGAATTTTTAATAATAGAATGGATAGTTCAGGTTCACAATACAGGCTAGAAAATCAGACAGGAACTGCCCTGCTCAAGGCAACACTATAGCCTTCAAAATCATGTCGCTCATAGACAACACAAGATACACACTGTTGCTTCACCAGAGTACAAATCTGGAGCTTTCAGGACTGTTGGCACTGGACCCTCTGGGGACTACTCCCAAGAACACCAACTTGCTGCTACTGCTATAACAAAGTACGGCCTCATGGTTGCAGGCTGTGAACTACAATCAGGAAGGGCCAACTAACCCTATTCCACTGAGACCAATAGAGAAACCAGATGTTGAGAGCTGCTGTTAGGGGCTGGCGCTCTCATCTATTCCCATTCTTGTTCCAGACAGAACACAGTCCAATCAGTTAAATCCTGAACAGGAAAGTATACGGGCTCTGGAAGAGACACTATTCTGCCACTTCCTGTGTGTGACTTTAGGTAAGCTACATTTCATTTCTCTCTTCACCTTTTTTTTTTGGTGAAGGATGCTGAGAAGTATGCACAGGCTCTAAGCAAGCAGGGCTCCAATGAGCTGCAAGCCCAGGCCACTTTTTGTTTTGTTTTGTTTTGAGACAAGGTTTCTCTGTGTAGCTTTGGAGCCTGCCCTGGAACTTGCTCTGTAGACCAGGCTGGCCTCGAACTCACAGACATCTGCCTGCTTCTGCCACTCAAATGCTAGGACTAAAGGCATGGGCCACCAGGTCTGGCCTTTGTAGAACCTGACTCTTTCACATTATACATAGGTCATCTTGACTAGAGTTTAAGTGAGCCCCATGTCTTAGTTAGGGTTTCTATTGCTGTGATAAAACACCATGACTAAAAGCAACCGGGGAGCTTACAACTCTCAAGTCACACTCCATCACAGACAGATGTTAGGGCAGGAGCCTGGACGCGGGCAGAAACTGAAGTAGAAGCCATGGAGGGGTGCTGCCCGCTGGCTTACTTCTCAAGGCTTGCTCAGCAGGGGTACATTGTCCAGAGTGCTAAGCCCTGCCACGTGAATCATTAATCAAAAAATGCCCAATCGACTTTCTACAGACCAATCTTATGGAGGCATTTTATCAACTAAGAGTCCCTCTTTTAGTCAGGTGTGGTGGTGCACACCTTTAATCCCAGAACTCAGAAAGCAGAAGCAGGCAGTTCTCTGTGAGGTCAATGCCAGCCTGGTCTACAAAGTGAGTTCCAGGACTGTCGGGGCTGTTACACAGAGAAACCCTGTCTTGAAAAACAAGCAAGTAAAGAGCAAACAAGATCCCCTCTTTCCAGGTATATCTATCCGGCTCACTGTCAACACTCGGTGCTCATGCCAGCGGCACTAAACCAAATGCACAGAATCTTTATGTCTCATCTGAGAGCTTTCCGTCGACTTTCACTCTGAAACAAGATGACGGTGAACATAGCATTGCTCAACCAATGGTGTAATAAGCTCATCACCTGCCCTGCAGTATCCACAGTAAAGTACGACCTGAGTCCTCATGTAGACACTGCTAGCAACGTTCCCTGTTAGCTGCTGAGCAGCTAATGAGATGACATCCGTTTAGATGCCTAAAATCCCTGTGCATGTCTCCAACAGACAGTTTACCCTATTATATAAATCCATCTACTGGCAGGACTCCTTCTCCAACCTCCCATAAACCCCCAGAAGCAGGGATTCTATCTGTTGTCTCTTCCTATTCCCCAAGTATATATATTTGGTATAGTGCTTAGAACATTGGGGGTAAACAGTCAACGCTTCCTGAACCAAATTATTAAAGCTAATTCTTCTCTAAAAGGGATCAATACAATTAGCACACTTATTACAAAAAGGAAGGAACTGACTAGTTCAAAGTTTTAATTCTCCAGAACCCAGACTGCATTTTTTTATTTGCCTTTTCTTTCTTTCTTTTTTGTATTGCCATGCAGGTATGGTAGAGATTTCAAACCCAGGGTCTCTTTCATACTAGGCAAGTCCTCTACTACTGAACTACTCATCTATTTATTTTTTCCCTTTTATTTTGTATGTGAGACAGAAAGTAGGAAGGGGGTATCAGTCTTGCTATGTAGTCCAGCCTGGCCTTGAATCTGTGATCCTCTTGAGAGCTGAAGTATAAGCATGGGTCACATTTCCCTTAATGACCTGGGCATGGTAGTGAACACCTGTAGTCCCAGCACTTGAGAATGGAGACAGAAAGACTAGGAGTTAGGAGTGTCAGGGCAGGCTCAACTACAGAGAATGTGTGAGGCCAACCTCACACAATCTGGAGTATGTGGGGAAAAAAAGCAAAAGCAAAGAGAGAGGAATGAATAATAGCACAATCCCATCTAAGGTCGAATATTTCTATTTTTGAAGGTTTATTTTTATTTTATGTGTACAAATGTTTTTCCTGCTTGTATGTCTGTGCACCATGTGTATGCAGTGCCACAGGGGCCAGAAAAAGATGTCAGTGAAGTTACAGAAGGTTGTGAGGCACAGCGTAGGTGCTGGGATCAAACCTGGGTCCTCTGGAAAAGCAGCCAGTGCTCTTAATCACTGAGCTGTCTCTCCGGCTACCATGTTTCTTATGACATGCCATCCAAGGAAGCAGGATCAGGCTTTCCTGTCATTATTATTCCCTACCAATAGAAGATGCGGATCTTGGTTCTTTCCCATGTCTTCCTTTTCCTCTTCCTCATATTTCTTTAACAATAACAGACTTCAGGCTAGCTTGGCCAATGTCTTACAACGATTCTTAAAAGAGTTGTCATTACAAAAAATTTAAAAAACAATGGAAAAAGAAACTGAGACGGAAAAAAAGAAAACATTTTCATTGGGTCCTAATGAAAGCAAAAGGTCATGTGTAATGAGAGACATTCATTGCTTCAAAATTCAACATTCTAAACTCCTTCTGTGTCTCACCATCAGAATATCCTCAGCACTAGTAGTAAGCTGGTGGATAACTTGAAACATCTGGAAACATCTACAAATGAACAAAATGTTTTAATACACTTTAGTCAACAAAAACTTGTTACTCAAGAAAAACTCCCTAAGTGGAATTAATTAGTAAATTTTAGGTTAATAGTAAGTATATATTTAGATTTACAAAGAACCACAGGATAATCTTTTCGAAAGTTGCAATAATCTAGAAAATCAACTTAATAGCTAAAAATTAGATATTACTTATTTATATTTTAAAGTATGAAATAATTCCATTCTCTAATCCTCCAGCAAAAGCAAATAGGGAAAAATCCACATTCCATTATTTTCAAATCTAAGAAGCAACTCAAAATAGTATAATTTTTTGTTTGTATTTTGTTTTTCAAGACAGGGATTCTTTGTAGCTTTGCAGCCTATCCTGGAAGGATAGCTCTGTAGACCAGGCTGGCCTTGAACTCACAGAGATCCACCTGCCTCTGCCTCCTGAGTGCTGGGATTAAAGTAATGCACCACCATTACCTGGTATCAATATAGTATAATTTCACAAACATAAATTATTACCAATACTATCAGTAGTCTGACAGTTGGAAAAATGGTGTAAGTTACGTTATATTTTCCATGCCAGATGTCTTTTTACTTTTTTATTTTAGGTTTTTCAAGACAGGGTTTCTCTGTGTAACAGCCCTGGCTGTTCTGGAATTTGCTCTGTAGACAACCAGGCTGACCTTGAACTCACAGAGGTCCACCTGCCTCTGCCTCCTGAATGCTGGGATTAAAGG
>LOJH01054656.1:0-11992 GCA_001685095.1 Ellobius talpinus
GATAGATAGATAGATAGATAGATAGATAGTATTTATGTGTAAGTACGAACATAGTGCATCTTTCCATTTCAGATTTACCTGAAGTCACATATTTATTAGGATTAGTGTCTAAATGTCTGATCTATGCACTTTTCATAAATTGAGTTTCTATGAAAGATTAAATATGTCAGAAAACTTCACCACTATAATTTTTCTCTGTCAGAATTTCGACGTTTTAATGCACACAAATCTAGAATGAATATGCAGTTAAGAAGGGAGCTCCTATTTGGTTCATAGACTAGACTAAAAGTCAGAGAGGAGGGTGCAAAATAGAGCACATGAGATATGGAAGAGTGTCCAAAAACACGTGCCACATATCTTTATCTCCTCTGTAACAAAATACTTGAGTTAGTCAACCTACAGGAGAGCATTTCTAAGACCTCAGTCCTAGGTCACATGGTTCATTGCTTTGGAACAACACAGCAACACATCTCAGTAGGAATTACTGGACAGTACCGAGCTGTCTATTCATACTAGAAGCAACTAGGCAGAGAAAGGGCCTGGGGCATGTCCAAATGGCATACTTCTTACAACAAAGTCCCACCTCTGCAAGCAATGCTATGACTCCATCAATGGACCAAGCCATTGATGAATAGAAACAGTCAGGAACCAACCTGTAACATCCACCTTGAAGATTGCTGCACTGGAAATAGAGTACAGAGCTTTGGGGCCATTTCACAAGCCCATCTGGCAGTTTCTCAACTGTTCCAGGCTTGAGAACTAAGAACTGGGAATGCCACAAAAATCACCTAAATAAACTGGAGAAAAAGACACTGTCACAACTACCAACAGGAGTGCAAATGATTTTTATTTTAGGAAGAGAAAGACAGGAAAAAAATACTGACTCAAATTCCATGCAATTTTATTTACTGCTAGCAACTATTTAGTTAAAAAAATCTTACTTTCAAAACTCATTTTCTTTTCCCTTTTGAAACCAAGTAAAGTTGGTTCGTACAATGCAATAATATTTTAGAACAGGCCTATGAATTACTTATGATAATGATGTGACTTTGGATGTATAAGCACAAATGAAATATTCAGAAGTTAGCTACTGGTAAAGGTTACACTGCAAGAATTTGACAAAACCTTTTCTTTCTTTAAAACAATTAAAAACAGAAAAACATAAGCTTCCTTTGACTTTCTCCATCTTTACTTCCACACCCATAAATAATTCAAAGTCACAGTCACATACGCTAGTGCATGACTGTAAACTTAGCACTAAGAAAGCTGAGGCAAGAGGATCAGAATTTCAACACTAACCTGGGATACTAGAAAGACCTATCTCAAAATGAAATAAAAAATAAAATTAAAATGATCTCTCTAGTCTGTGAGGGACCTGCTTTTGTCATAAATGAGATCCTAGGTGCAATCTACAACACAGAAAATGGGTGAATGACTGATTGGATGAATTAAAACAAGATCTAACATGTTATCCTGGTATCATATCACATCGGGTACAAGAAATAGCTCATTTCATTACTAACAAAAATAATATACCTTAAAGTGAACTGAAGAGATAAGCTAATGGCATGTTTATTTATTATTTGTGATAACGTGCTGTGTAAAATGGATTGTAATCTCTCCTTTGAAGTTTGTTTCTTGTCCTTAGGAAATGGTATGTAAATTAAATCAGTTTTAAATGTCAGCACTCTTTGCAGTGTTCAAATGTGCTTCCTGGGGGGGTGCAGAAATATCTTCACTGAAAAATACTTAAATTTTTCAAGCATGAGAGATAACAACTTGAAGATAATTTACAATTAGTTTGGAAAATCAGAACAAAAGGTATACAACAGAAACACAAACCCAAAAAAGTTAGTTGAAGTTCTACAGCTAGATAGGATTCCATCTGGGAACTGGAATGAGTTTTCAGCACTCCATGGGATTCCATGACCAGAATTGCACCTGCTCTGACCTTACCATGTGAGTCCATGTGAGCATCTCAACGACAGCTCCAAAAGTCTGCAAGACACATTCTCCAAAGGGTAAAATAAAAAACTTCATTTAAATGCAAACTAGTAACCTGACAAAAGATTCATTTAAAGAACAAAGGATGAGTAACAAGGGGCTCAGATGTCAAAACTGGTCCAAATGACAATAATCAGTATTCTACATTCTCTATACGACAAATCTAGTTGCATATACTGTGCAACGGACTTGTAGCATTCACACTGGGATCAACTCCAACCATTTAAATGGTATCTCCTAAAAAAAAAATCCAACATTCCAGCCATACAAATAAATTCCCAGGAGCCAGCCTAAAGTATCTATGGGTCCTCAGAGTATCCAGTGGTGAATCCAACATTCTACTGGAAGGGCCTTCAGCTAACCAGCCTACCTTTTTTTTCATTCTTTCTTCCCATTCTTCTCCTCCAACTCCTCTTCTTCTTCCCTGTTTTTAGAGATGCTTCCCAGTTATGAATTACTTTGCCTGAAAATGCCCATGTGGTATGGTGAAACCCATTCAACAGATATTCTATAGCTAAACTGTACTTCTATCTTCTAGAATGAGAACCTGCTAGTGCCACTCTGAGACTTCATAGATTACTGTATCTTATATGCTTGCAAGACTGTTGCATCTGTATCCCATAGTGTCAATTTGGGTCTCAAAAAAATAAAATAAAATAGGCAGGAATTTGGCACTTCTGGTATGTATGTATTCTCACAGCAGAGAGCAGAGAATAATTTTATAACAGAATTTAAATCTTCTTGAAATAGCCTTTGTCTTCTTTGTCAGAACATGAACTTGCACCTCATTGGGGAGGTCATGGACATACCTAAGAAACTGTGTTAGTTTAGCTACTTTTCAGTTCAGGGTAGTGGTAGCTAAGCCAGTTACACAGACAGTAACAATTACTTTGGTACAAGTTCATAAACTGCAAGTCAGAAGACAAAGAACAATGCTACCAGGAAATATTTCTTCCCCAAACTCAACGAAGAAAAAGGAGCTAGGGACTTCAGTAACAAAAGAACAGTTGTTCCAGTCCTAGACAGTCCACCTCTGTATTACCTGTAAGGACTAAAAAATAAAAGCAAAATAAAAATTTCCCATATTTAGGGCAATGTTATGTGTTCCTGTGTATCAGTTTAATGCAATTTCTAACCAATCCAAGCCTATATTTCTGAGTCGCTGTCATCCTTTTACCATGACTCAGCAAGCACTTTTTAGACTCGAAACTCTTATTCTGAAGTGAGGAACACTAAATGTAAGAAATTAACAGATGGTAGGGCTAACAACAGATACTTGGAACAGATACCCAGTCTCACTTGGCTCTGGTGCAGTCATACATAAGTGTTCTTACTACCTCACAGGCGGGTTGGCCAGCTTCCCCTGCTCTATTGACTCAGCCCAGGGTCCAAAGCAGAAGTTGATGTTCTACTGTGTTCACCATTCAAGAAACAAATTCCAGCTAAGAATTCAATAAAGCTCTTCCATAGGGTTTTCAGTTTGATTTAATTTCTTCCCACTCTCAACTTTCAACCAGGGGATGTTTCAGAGAAAACGGTGCAAAAATGCACTGTTGTCAGATCAAGGGGTGCATATGCTAGTTCGTGATGGGGCTTGCATCATTGTCAGATCAAGGGGTACAGATGTTGAGTTCCCTTTCCTTCAGCCGAGTCATCTTGAATCACTTTCCAGCCTTGATTTTGTTCCATCCATATATATATATATATATGGATGGAACATATATATATTTCATATATATATATTTCATATATATATATATGGATGAAATATATATATATTTCAGCATGGTTCACTAAAATACAAAAACGCTCTGAGCTCAAGCAATCTCATATTCTTATATAGCATTACATGTTTAGATTCCATGATTATTATTATTGTTATTGTTGTTATTATATGCTATTGTAAAAGGGATGTTTTACCTACAGCTTGGATGCAATCTGTGCAATGGCCTGTTCTGTCCCTTTAGAGAGACAAGTCCTACCCACTACCCCCCAAGATGTAGCTTCTCCTCTTCCCCTTCCTCTTTCTGTTCTCTCTCTCTGTCTCTGTCTCTGTCTCTCTCTCTCTGCCTCTCTCTCCTCATCCCCCTTCTCCCTCCCTCTCCCCTTTCCCCTTCCCTTCCCTAACCCACTAAAATAAATATCCAACCTCACTCTGCATGGCATGCCTATAGGTCTCTGTCTCTCACTTGCTGTGTCTCCTCTGCCTGGGACCCGCTGCCCCTCCTGGCTCACTGCCTGCTGCTGCCCCACTAGGAACAGTGTCATTTTATTTTTACCATTAGGTACATATCACTGCTACCTCATTTTTTCTTTCTTGTTTTTCCTCAACATCTCATATTAACATTATAATGTAAAATACAATGCAATTTTAAAAGTCCCACAGTCTGCCCTACTGTAGGCCAAAGCAGCTTTATTCATTAGACAATGGTATTCACAGCATACAGAGAGGAATCACACATCAGAGTGGTTTTAATTTGTTTTTCTCAGATTGTTAGGGATAATTAACAATTTGAGGTGTTTTTTTTAGCCATTATTCTCTTTTATTGTGTGAACCACCTATTCCAATCCCCGGTCTATTTTTCAAATAGGTCATTTGTTTTACTGACTCTTTGTTTTTTTGAGTTCTTTGTATATGTTTGTTTTTAAACCTCTGTTAGAAGTATGGGTGACAAAAATATTCTTCTATTCTGTGAGCTTCTTTTTCATCGAGCTGGTTGTTTCTTTAGCTATGGAGACACACTTTAATTTCAGCAAGTCCCACTTGTCAATTATTGGTCTTAATTCTTGGGAAATCAGAGTCCTATTCAAGAATTCTTTTCCTACAGTTATATCATGTTGGGTGTTGCCTATGTTTTCCTCTATTGGTTTCAGTGCTTCAGGTTTTAGGTTTAGGTCTTTAATCCCGTTTCTCTACTTCTTTGGTTTCTCTCTATTTCGGCTGTCAACACCCTAGGAATCAGGGGTGGAAGCACCAAGGCAGCTGCCAGATTCAAAGATAGGAACCAGAGTTGCTGGACTTCTTGAATACAAACCTGTTCTCACCCATAGGGAAACATTTAGCAAGAAGGTAGGCACCACAAGCTTAGGTAGGTATGCTGATGCATGAACACAGCATGAGCTCTTTTCTGAGCATTCATCACAGTAAATGGCAGACATCGGTGGTGGTGGATACAGATAAGAGTAGGGATTCCTCCATAATCTCACAAACATGATCAGCATTTATTAAGGCATTTAAATTTAAAAAAATTCTCACGAGTACAGGACTCTTTCTAGAACATGCCTGGTCAGCAATACTTGACTAAAGCTGGCTCCTCTGGTAATAGATCAGAATCTCTTACTTAGTAGGTATGCTGTTTTGAAAGACAGATATCTGTAAGATAATTGTGTCTGTCTACAGACCAGTAAGGAAATGTGTGTGTGATTATGCATTCATGTATCTAATCTGACACATTAATCTAAATAATATCTCACTGAAATGATTATGTTCCATTAAGTACTTAAGAAAATTAGATGCTTGCTATATAAAAAGGGCATTTATTTTCTGAAAATTATAAAACTAATGAAATAAAATTAAAAATCTCTTTTTATGTAATAGACTGATTTTTAAGATGCATGATTATATTCTTCCAGTACTACTAGTGGGTAATATATTTTTTAGAAAAATGAATCATTCACTGCTGAGAAGACAAGATTTTTGGTACCCATTTATCAGCATATAATATTTTGTAGCAATGAAATATATAAGTAACTTCTCTATGAGCTAATTTTGTGTGTTAAACTTGTAGTGATACGCTTTGTCACATACAAGCAATATGCTACCTGAAAAGTACTCTTTGGTTGTACTATAGAAATATTGATATCAATACAACTTCATGCATCTCTTCATCAAATCTCTCTTATGCTATGATGATAATGAGGCAGTAGATTTCACTTACTGTCTGACAATTTGAAAAATGTCAGATTGAAATCATGGTCAACTGTATATGCATTATTAGAGACTAGCATTCACCCTGGCTTAGGAGATGTTGCCTTCACTCTAACCAATGGCAACTTCAGCTACACAGCTTTTACATACCCAACCAATGTATGAGTTCTTTGCTGAAGAAATTCGGTTTATGCTAAGACATTTGACAAGATACAGTTGGCATATTTCTCTTCTAGAAATTTGATTGGGATTAGGGCATATCAAGCTAATTATCTCAATCAAAAGTCAATCCTCTGGACTATTAATTTGTGACAAAGAGACTTGCAAGGAGACAGGACACTGGTGATGCATGTTGCCTTTACAGGGCACTTGTAACTGCTGCTTTGTGTTTCTTAACACAGAATCTCTACGACTAAATGTTATCTAGTTGTCCTGCTGTAGGATACACATTCATGTCTGATACAGTTCTGTGACAAGGAATAAACTTTAGTCCCCTAAAGTTTTTTTTTCTTTTCTTGTTTTGTGCTATCTTTTCTTTGTTTTTCCTGCTTATACAGAGGAACTACAGAGTGCTCTTGGGTACACCTTGGAGTAATAGTAACAGAAACCATAACAAAGAACTGTAGAACAGAAAGTTCTAAATAGAATAAAAGACAGGTATTATTTATATCTCCCTATAAAAAGGTTACACAATGCTGTTAAAGTCAAATAATTCATTTGAGGAGAGAAAAGGGAGGGCATTGATATTTAATAAACAGTAAACAAATCATAACATTTGAAAAAGAGCCATCATGACAATGATGTTAGTAAGCCAAGATATTGCACCAGGGTTACAGTCAGCATATAACCAAGGCTTTGCAGCTTGATTAGCTGAATTCTTACTTTTTAGCTGTATACTTAATTTATACTATTTCCATGGTTAAATATGAAATGCAGTATACTTTTGAGGAACTTAGAATCCAATGGGGGAAATTCTTTAAAAGAACCATTAGCTACCATCTGGTAAGTACAACAATAAGAATTAAAACAGTGCCACAGTGCCATTCCTTTCTATAGAAAGTCTTGATAAAAGATATTCAAGTAAATCGTAAAAATATTGAATAAGGTGAATTAACACCCAAACCATATTAACTTGCTAATAGAGTTTCTCAATCAAACAATACTTTCTAGGTTGTTTAGAAAGAATGTGACTTTTAATAGACCATTAACTGTCATCTAATAATGGAACTTGCTAACCAAAGAATTCTAGTATGTTGGCAAAAAAAAATCAAAAAACAAACAAACAAAAACCCTTATACTATACCCTAATGCCAGGTTCCATATAGTGTCCTGCAGCAGCCCTCATCCAAAGGACTTGATTTTTTCTTCTACCACTACACCCATTTGCTGCAGCCATACTATGCTGCTATAGTACAAAGGCTGCCTGCATCAAAAGCTTCCCTTAGGTTACAATGAAATCAGCACTTTCTAGTCTTCTCTTCTTACTATTCACCTATTTGATTTTTCAGCTGAGAAAGGTTTAGTAAGCAGAGAGAGGTTGCCACGAATATTCAGGATTCTCACATACACAGTATGAACTGTTCGTGAGAAATAAGGAGGAGGAGATAACAGGATGAAGAAACAGCCAACAAAGTTCCTGACACACAGAATGGCATGGAATATGAAAGAAATATTACTCTTGATTTCCGGATAGTAGGCACAAGAGAATAGCCATAACCTACAGAGGTAAAAGCAGATAGAGGGTGTAATGTCTACTATACACGACAAAACCAAAGTGTTTTGTTCCAAGGATGATGAGAATTTCTGAAAAATAGATCACATGGGAAGGACATTCTGAATTCTATATTCCTACATGCATATGCTTGTGGTGAAGTAAAATTATCTTTGAACAGAAGAAGTCATAAATATATGCAAAGAGTCTTGAAAAGGATAAATTTGGATTTCTGGAAATGAATGCATTTGTGTAAGCTAAAATTTGTGTATCATGTCCAGTTAGGAGACAGCAGACAGCAGACTGTGCTACATTATCATCTTCCTTTCAAAATAGAAAATGTGGAGATATTACAACCTGTGTGTATGTGTGTGTGTTTAAAGTGTAAGTATATATACATAAACCAGAAAGCTAAAAGTTGAGATGAATTTAAATTTTAATGAGGAAAGAGGCATTCTGTGATGAGCAGATGTCTTCAGGCTATATTCTTCCCTAATAGCATCATCAACGCTGGGTTCAAGTCAAAGATCAATTGAGTCTGAAGTCCCTGCTGTGACTTCTACTCATTTTTACCACCTGGTTTTCACACATTTTTTAATTCCTTCCCCTGAGAATGGGATGAGTTATGCCACGAAACTTACCAAGTCAGACTGAAACAGTGCGTCTTGTTCTCAAAGTTTTTCAAAGGCTGTTTCTGTCTGACGTTCTCTTGCTCATCACTCAGGAGAGAAGTTGCTTTTTTCCTGAGTCATTGCTGTGGACAAACTGATTTGTTGAGGGGTCATATCCTGTGGAGCATCATGTGGGTTAGTTTGGAAGTGGGTCTGGGGCCAGTCAAATCTTCCATTGATGCCACAATCATTAGAGTGTTAAGATTTTAATGCAAAATCACAAAGGACCTTGAGCCAGAGAAACCAAAGTAAAAAATTCCCAATTTTTTGACTCATTGATGTATGATACAGTTTTGCTTTCTTAAGCTGTTAAATTGTATAATAATTTGTTATGGAGCAACAGATAACTTCTGCAACAATTTTTTTTGCAAGGGCACAATGACCCTGAAGATGTAAGCAATTTATGAGTTTCCAAAGAAGTGAGGCTAATATTATGGAATTTAAACAAAAGTTGAAGGCACAATTATAATCTGAGAACTTGAGATTCTCATCACCAGCAACTGACGGAATTTTAGAAAATCATAATGGTATGCAGGATATACTCGAGAGGTACTGTCAAAGAGACAGAGAATATCATTTTTCATAAACCATGTCCTAAGGATCTAAGACATTTAGATAATATGCTCTTTTAAGACTGCAATTTAGTTAAATATTGCTAACAAAGATGATTTTAAAATCTTCAAATATTTAGAGGCTAGGAAACACACTGATAAATAAGCTGTTGGGTTTATATAAATATCAAAAGAAATTTATGAATACATTGAGCTACATAAAGATGACATAGATTAATTATATCTCTTTCAATTTCAAGACGAATCTCTTTCAGATGATGTGTAATGGAAATATTAGAATTAGGATGATTAGGAAATGAGTCAAAAAGAGCGTACATATTTTTAAAACTAAGATGAAATAGGGAAAAAATTTTTACTGAACTTAAAATTGTAATGAAAATTATTTCTTCCTTGGACTAGCCAATTCAAAAGCACACATGTGGGATACAGGGTTAAGAATTGTTAACAGGAAATGTGGGAAACAACATTCTTAACAATAACTTTAAATAATATAAAATATTTTAGGAGTTATCTTAACCTAGCAAATAAAAGTCTTGTATGGTAAAAATTCCAAGTCTTTGAATAAAGAAATTGAAGAAGATATCAGAAAATGGAAAGATGTCACATACTCATTTATTGGGAGAATTAACATAGTAATAATGGCTGTTCTACCAAAAGCAATCTACAGATTGATCGCAATTCCCATCAAAATTCTAACACAATTCTTTACAGATTTGAAAGCAAAATCCTCAACTTCATATGGAAACACACACAAAAAAAAGACAGGATAGCCTGAATAGTTAAAAAAAAAAAACTTCCGCAGGTATCACCATCCCTGATTTCAAGCTCTACTACAGAGCTATCATGAGAAAAACTGCTGATATTGTCGCTCTTTGGAAGTAGGGTGAGGAGTGCAGGAAAGGGAAACTACCATCTGGATGTATTGAAAACACAAATAAATGAAAAAATAAATAAACAAATAAATAATAAGCTAAAAAAACAACAAAAACCACATGGTATTGAAATAAAAACAGACATGTTGATCAATAGAATTGAATCAAAGACACAGATATAACTCCACACCTATGGATACCTGAATTTTAAAACAGAAGATAGAAATACAATGAAGGCATCATCAACAAATGGTGCTGGCCAGACCAGATCTCTACATGTAGAAGAATGCAAACAGACCCATATATATCACCCCACAGAAATGTCATGTCCAAGTGAATCAAAGACCTCAATATAAAATTAGATACACTGAATCTCATAGAAGAGAAAGTGGGGAATATTCTTGAAAACATCAGCACAGGAGACAACTTCCCAAACAGAACACTGATAGCAAAGACTAAGCTCAACAATTAATAAATGGGACCTCGTGAAGCTGAAAGGTTTTGTAAGGCAAAGGACATCGTTATTAGGACAAAATGGCAGCCTACAGAATAGTGAACAGGAAAGTTGTTGCTAGGGGAAGTTCTCAAACTCAGTATACATGAGGGAAATGGAAATTAAAATGACATTTGGGTGCCATTTAGTCATTGTGGTTGCCGAGTTTTCATGGTCTGGCAAAGAGAAAGATGTGGTTCAAAGAAATTCTAACTCTTTCTTTGCAGCTCTGTAGATTTATGGAAATACTGCAGAGAATTTATTGATATTGCCTAGTAAAGTTGATGGAGCTTTATATCTTATAAATCAGTAGTAGGCTATCCAAAGAGATAGTTACCACTGTGCAGAAGACAGAAGTCTTCAAGATCAATGCTGTGATGTGTATAATGTCAAAAGTGGAAGCAACTCAAGTGCCTACCAAGCATGCCAGTGTCACAAAGGGTGAACAATCGTATGTTCATTAAGTTGACCCTATGCAGTAGATGCTGTGAATAGCCAGCAATCAAATTCATCAACCTCCATGAGCCCATAAAGACAGAAAAATAAGATAAAACAACAGCCACAAAAATAAACTACATGTATCAGTACAAATGAATCAACCCCTAGGAGAAAAACATCTTTGATGATCAAATTTAGATATAAATTTTTGTTTGGATTTTATTTACTTTTAGTTCACATATGTAATATGCTTCTTAGATTGAAAATTATTTGGAGAATTTCAATTGTAATGTCTTTTAATGAGATTATTGTTGTTTACCCATCATACACTAACTCTGTCAGATGTTCCAAATTAGAACAAAATTGTCAAGTAACTGGTATGACCACCAACTGCCGCTAATTAAAGTCAGGACTAAGATTTCAAAGAGCAATCCCGAGCCCAGGATTTTCCTGATTATACAAATGACTTGGTTGAGTGGGAATAGAAAAGATAATGTCGACTTAAGCTCTTTAGATTTCTTTACGATGTTCAAAACGTTAATTTCACTTAAATTATGGTTGTTTACCAACTATCATATTTATCCTCAGATAATCAACAGTAGTAATTACAGATCCATGCTGGAGAGATGTTTGTCCTTTTATGCTGATACTATGTTATTAGAAACAGACAGCAAATAGACACTTGACTGTTAAAATGCATTCGCTGATTTTTATTAAAGATTCTCACAAATTTTTTCCTTTGTTTTTCTTTTTTACACATTAGTTATAAAATATTTATTTAGTATTCTCAGCAGACAAGACATTTTCTGGATAGTTGAAAGTCATTCAGGATACAAAACAGACACCTCCTGCTACCACAGAAATGAATATTCAACTTACTGCATAATATTTACATTATAAATGTCAGGTAAAATACCGGAGACATTTTGTGAAAAGTGCCAGTCATTGTTTCATTATTCTCTCACATATTCTACCCTGACACAGTTTCCCCTACCTCCATGCCTCCCAGACCCTCTTCTCAACCTTCCCTCTACCCCAGATCCACTCCTCCTCAATTTTCCTTCAGAAAAAAAGCAGACCTTGTAGGGCTATCAAGCAAACACGGTAAGACAAGTTATAATAAAACTAGGCACATATGCTCTTTTCAAAGCCGGATGAAGCAACGCAGTAGGGCAAGGGTCCTATGAGCAGGCAAAAGTTCGGAAACAAGTTCCCCACCCTCTGCTAGGAGTCAAGGACCAAACTACATAGCCAATATATATATATATATATATATATATATATATATATATATATATATATA
>LOJH01054659.1:0-11991 GCA_001685095.1 Ellobius talpinus
TATTAAACCAATGAAAGTAACACATAGACAGATGACCCTCCTCCATCATAGGAATGCATAAACGGTAGGTAACAAGCTGGCTTGGTGGATGTCACACCCAACCAGTCACTCCTGGAAGAAGTACATGGAATGTGTTCACAATCTTCTGTTCCTACATTAAAGTAGCATCTTCTCTCCTTTCAGAAAGGGAAGGAAATTCTCACAGACAACAACATCCCCCATGGTCAGTGTGTCATCTGCCTCTATGGTTTCCAGGTGGGTTTCTCAGCTGGAGCTGGAGTGAGCTTGGGTAGACAGGGAAGGGCTCATGAGTGGTCATTGATACAGGACTCCGCATCTGTCTCCCTACAGGAAAAGGAGGCCTTTACCAAAACACCCTGCTATCACTACTTCCACTGCCACTGCCTTGCTCGGTACATCCAGCACATGGAACAAGAGCTGAAGACACAAGGACAGGAACAGGAGCGACAGCATATTGTCACCAAACAGGTAGACATCGCCAGACCCACTTTCTCGCTTGGTACCCTTACACTTCACATCCGTCTCCGTCCCTCCGTTCTAGTGGCTTTTCGTCATTTAGTTACAGATACCTTTGAGACTAAATCTCACCCCTATCCAGAAAGGCATCCTTGAGTGCACTGACACATTGCATGCAGCTTTGCAGCATCTCCAGACCTCTCCTTAGGCTGCCCTTTCCTCCTTCCCACCTCATTGCTGAGCAGCTAACGCTTGTGCCCTTCAGTCCCAGCCCTCCCGAGACGGGGCTGGCTGACAAGAAGCAAGATGTGATTTCTTTTGTTTTAGAAGGCAGTCGGTGTGCAGTGTCCTGTGTGCAGGGAGCCCCTTGTGTATGATCTTGCCTCGCTGAAAGCAGCCCCTGAACCCCAACAACCCATGGTAAGGGATTTCCTTCTGGTCTAAGCCAGGCATAGTGGCATTCTAGAGAGAAATGTCATCTTGTCTGGAATTCTCTGGAGTTGGGTTTGACTTGCTTTAAGACTACTCTGCAAAGCCGCAGCCCCCACCAGGAGCCTAAGACTTCAGAAGCCCAACTCTGAGGAAGAAAGCCAAATTAGGAATGTGGCTCATTTGGTAGTACACTTGCCTAGCATACACAAAGCCCTAGTTTTGATCCCCAGAACTACATTAAAAAAACCTGGTACAGTGGTACACTCATGTAATCCTGGCATTTAGGAAGTGGAGGCAGGAGGATAAGCATTCAAGATCATGCTTGGTCATATGGTGAGTTTGAGGCCAATCTGGGCTATATGAAACTCTCAGGAACCTTGTGCAGCTCTCCTAGGACAATCCTAGAAGAGTTACAGTTCAAGTCGTCTGCTTTCTCATTTTGGTTTTTTCTCCTGCCATTCTGCTTCCTTTCCTTTAAGGAGCTTTACCAACCCAGTGCAGAGAGCTTGCGCCAACAGGAAGAGCTCAAGAGGCTGTATCAGAGGCAACAGGAGAAGGGTGGCATCATTGACCTTGAGGCTGAACGGAACCGGTACTTTATTAGCCTTCAGCAGGTAAGGAAAGGAAAAGGCTCCCCTCTTGGCCTCAATGCCTCCAGTGTTCTTATGAACACCATGGCCCTAGGGTGTGCTTCATTCTGCCTGGGGAGGTTACAGATTGGTAATGGTTGGCTGGTAGTAGAGAGGGGTCTCCCTTGATGCATTGCCTCTCTTCTTCCCAGCCACCTGCTGTTGTGGAGCCTGAGTCAGTTGTAGATGTCTCCAGAGAACCCCAACCACCTACTGCCCTTTCTGCAGAACATTCTACTTCCCTAGCTGCCCAATCAGCTGTGCCAACTCCTCTACCCATGGTTACTCAGTGTGTGTATGAGAAGATTCCAGGGGCTGGCCCAAATCAACAAAGGCTGGGTGAGACCAAGAAATCCATGCTAGATCCTCCAGGATCTGGTCGTGGATCCTGGCGGCGGTATGATCGGAGGCGCCCGAAAGGAGGGGAGTGCTGTACCGCAAAAGGTACCAGTGATATCCAAGAACTGCCACCTCCTGAGAAGCCTCTCAAAGAGCCTGTGGACTTAAAACCAGAACCCCGTAACAAAGGGCTTACAGGTCTTCCTCAGGAGAAGGGGCCTGGTAGCTGGCAGGGCTCCACAGCTCGCAGGACTCGGGATTGTGCTCGCTGGGAATGTTCCAAAAGCCGTACACCAGGTTCTTCCTACTCCCACCTACCTCGGGGCCAGGGAGCATACCGGTCTGGTAGTCGCAGGGAGCCCCTGGGCTTGGAATCCGAGGAAGGTTCCTAGCAGTACTGTGGGGGGACAGGGAATTGGGGGTGGGAGGGAGGCAATAAAGAGATTTGGCCTTCTTTGCTTCACCTAGCTTGTATGGAATGGCTTTTTTTTTAACTTATTTTTCTTTTATGTGCACTGGTGTTTTGCCTGCATGTATGTCTGTTTGAAGGTGTTGGATCACCTAGACCTGGAGTTACTGACAGTTGCAAGCTGGGTATGGCTCTTCCTGAATTGCTACAAGATTTGGGTATGGGGGCTAGAGAGATAGCTCAGAGGGTAGGAGCTATCTCTGCCTAGCTACCTGAGGTCCTGAGTTAAATTCCCAGTCACCACATGGTGGCTCACAACCATCTATAAGATCTGGTGCCCTTTCCTGGCATGAAGGCAAACATGCAGATAGAACACTATATACATAATAAATAAAGTAAAAAAATAAAAGATTTGGGTATGGCAGGGGGCTCTCACCTTTGCTCTAAGTCTGTTCTCCAAAAATGCCAAGGTGAAAAGGGTCTTACTTCCCTGCCAGTGTGGTCAGTTTTGAGGAGGTTGCGGTTGACATTTGGGCAGTACCACAGCGAATAACTCCCTGTCCATACCCACATTTACAGGAGTGCACTGTTGACCTGTTGGTTGTTTGGAGATAGGGTTCCAGACTAGCTTCAAGATTTATGCAGCTGAAGAATCCCTGATCTTCCTGCCTCTACCTCATGAGTGCTAGGGTTACAGCCATTGCCATCATGGCCAGTCTACGAAAGCAAGCATTCTGCCACCTGAGCTACATCCTAAGCCCCTTGGTTGTTTTGAAGGGAAAAAAGGTCTTACTGCGTAGTTCAGGTTAGTCGTGAGCTTTTTGCAATCTTAACTACTTTAGCTCTGGAATTAAAAGTATGTACCAAATGGCACACCTTTAATACCAACATTTGGGAGGCAGAGGCAGGTAGATTTCTGACTTCAAGGCCAGCCTGGTCTACAGAGTGAGTTCCAGGAAAGCTAAGGCTACACAGAACCCTGCCTCAAAAAAAAAGTGTGCCACAACATTGGGCCACAATGCCTCTTACTTGGGTGGCCTTTTGTGAACGCATATATTTTCCCCATTCATGTCAGTCTCTCCCTCTCTTGCGGCCATGGCCCCATCATTTGTATATGTGTATCTTGTAGCACTGCTATTGCAACCCGTTTTATTCTCAAGTACAAACGCAGCGAGGGAGGAAAAGTCACAGACCAGATTAGTGTGATTGGTGTTTATGGATTTTTTGAGAGCAGATAGTGGCCTGGAATCACCTCAGAGATTCAACATTCTCAATAGCCCCCACAGGGTCATTTTTATACAGCATGAAGTAGCCTTGTACCTGGGCAGGACTAATCTGGGATGTAGCTTTAAGGACATGTTCTGCAAAGTTCTCAGCCAAGGAAGGCGCTTGTCCCGGGTAGAACCTCTGGAACATCTGGGTCAGCTGCCAGTGTGAGCAGTAGCCTACATACTCCTTCAGATCTACTCGCCCAGGGCGTATCAGGGCAGGATCCAGCCTAAGAGGAAAAGTAGAGTCACAGCCAACACTCCTGCTAGCACCTAAAAGAGAAAGTCTCCTCAACCACCACCGCTCACCCAAGGCATAGCAGTAGAGTTTTGCCTTCTTCCTCCTTACCTGTCAATGTGGTTGGTGGTCATGAACACAATGCGAGCCTCAGTGGAGGCAACACCATCCAAAGCATTGAGCAGTCCGCTGAAGGTGAGACGACCTAGGCCTTGGTACTTTACAGGGTCTGGAGGATGACAGGAACATGAATGGGCATGTCTTAGCTAAAATCGTGCTCCAGTCCCCTCTGCAGTTACCTACTTATCAGCACCTCTTGTTGCTGACTCAGGCCTCCAAAAATTCCTGTTTCTGCTCTTCCTCATTTCCTTCTGACCCTCAGTATCTTAAGTAAGAACTACTTTCCTGGGTCAGGGAGAAGGCTTTATGATCAAAAGTACTAGCTGCGCAAGCCTGAAGATCCAAGTCTGGTCTCCAAATCCAGGTAAAATGCTGGATGCAGTGGCACAGATCTAAGTCTTGCGGCATGTTGACAGTGGAGACAGGAATATGGCAGAACCCAGAGAGGCACTTCTTCAACAAGGTGGGAACTGACTCCACATGCATGTGCCCACACACTAAATCAGCTAAACGAAAGAGTCCCCATCCCCAGCATCTTCTACTTACTCTCCACGGCCAAGTCTCGACTGAGAAAAGCAGCATCCACATCCTCCAAGAGCACCAAGCTCTGCTGGGGGGCGACACTCAGCAGATGGTTGAGCCGGTCATCTGAGAGGCTAGAGTCTGTGAGGCTGAGAAGGCAGATGCTGTGCTCCAATTCTCCAGCCAGAGCGGTTCTGTGGACAGACACACAGAAGGAGGGCCTAGGCAACCTGAAGGCTCTTTGGGACTCCCAGGAGGTCTGCCTCAGAGACCTAAGTCTCTGGTACCACCCACCGATGTTGTTTACCCCACCTCAGAGTTCCCAGACTCATGCCTCTCTCCCCACCCTATCAGGGCAGTTCTTTTGCAAAGACTGTGGTTCAGAGTTGAGAGAACTGGACTACTCACATAAAACTGCTCTTCCCACAACCAGGGGGCCCATAAAGAAGGTAGCCACGTCTGTAGGGAATGCCTAGGGACATAACCAAGACAAACAAAACCTAAAGCAAATCCTGTACTCTGGTCCAGGTGTCCATATTCCACCTCAGCTCTGTTCCCTATTAGTCTGGAGGTCTTAGCATCAGAAGAAACAAGGTTTCTTTCCCCTTTTCCGGAGCTAGAATTTTCTGTCACCTCATCTGGCTACAGACTAGCCTAGATCCCAGCCGCTTCTTACCTCTGTCAATGTACCACTTGGGATTATCAATGAATTCCCGGATATCTTTGACAATTCGGTCAGCAAGACCCTGCTGCAAGACTACAGAATCCAGTGGCCTGCGGCGGCGTGGATAACCAAAGGTACGCCATTCAGAACCCACAGCTGTGTACATCACTGTCTTCCCCTCCTCCTGCTGCAGGGCTAGTGCTCGAGCTGAAAGCAAGGAAATGAGACCGTAAGTCTCTTGATCACAGCTGATTTTGCAATTAAGGAGAGCTCTGTCCTGGTAACCTTCTCCCAAGTATTTGGATTCTTATTCCTCCTCTTCAAGCTGTTGATGCCCAATGGCCCCATTCCTGAAAGCCCCAGCAAAAGCCTGCACCTGCCAGTACCATCTCATACCTTCTTCCAGGATGTTGAAGAAAAGCTTCCGGTCCGTGCCCAGGGCTGTAAAGGTGACGGATTCCCAAGGAGTCCCTGTTTGCAGGTCTACCATCTGCATGTCTCGATTTCGCTGTACCCGGATCCATTTCCCCTGATACCTGAATAAAACTGTCAAAGTGACCCAGTTTCCTCCATCAATCTGTCCTGCCTTCAGAGCCCTTCCTAGCTTCCAGTCTTACCAAAAGAAGTGGTTTCCAGGGCTGGGGATAAATTCGAACTTGGTGGAGATTCGGCCACTTTCGTGCTGCAGGTATGAGGTTTCAACACTGAGGTGCTGGGTGCGGGTGCTGTGTCGGGTAAGCCAGCTGAGCAACCAGCCATAGCTTCTGTCTCTAGCAGGGACTTCCAGTGTGATCATGTAATGGCGCCGGAATGCCACTAGACCCAGCTGGGCTCCTTTCCGGGCCACAGCCAGAACTGTGCCCACACCTACCAGCCCAAATCCAGCCCCAAAGTAGGGATTGTCTTTTAGGGCCAGAATAAAGTCTGTAAATGGCATCTTGGAAAACAAAACAAAAAAACAAAAACGACAGATGCCTACAGGCCCGAGACACTGTCAAAACCTAGGGGTGGAGAGCAGCAGAGCTGGGAGAAAGCATAAGACTAGTTTAGAAGCCAGACCCATCAGATGTGCCCCACTTCCTCCCACAGAAGCAAGACAGCAGGTCAGCAGCGCTGTGTGCTTCAGTATCCTTTGGGGAGTAGATATGGTGTTGGAATGCCAGGGCAAACACCCCAAGCTCTCCAACCCATTTTGCTCTTCAGATAGAAGACCTTTTGCCAGAAGAATAATAGGTTTAGAGATTTTCTCAACTCCAAAAAACAATGTAAGCAGCTTCACATCAGGATACGAGAAAGGCAAGACTTTGGTCCCTGGCAAGAGCTGAGACAGAAAGAGTCCCCACTGGGTGGAGTCAACATAGATCCATTGAGCTGTCAGTGACCACACACCTTACTATCAGAAATGTCCTTCAAATATTCTCTCTCTTAGACCCAGTTCCTAATGAACTGTTCAAACTTTTGTTACTTCCCACCTAAACTATACATGCAAGTTAAATTTTAGTTCTTGAAATGGCATTTGAATGGACCTTCAGTGCTTCCATCAGTCAGCCACCATACCGGGACCCTCTCCAATTCTGTCACACTTTTACTCCAGCACCCTCGGTGACTTTCTCCCACCATTGGATTCAAAAGCAACCAGATACGCAGGAACCTCCACATTATGACAGCTATCTTTACCAGCAGTTCAACAAATACTCAAATCACTACCTACCTCTGGACCATTCAGTTCTGTTGGTTCCGAATGCCCCCTTCTTTATTCCCGGCATTCTTATTGAGATTTCATAGGCTACTTCCTCCACGGAGCCTTTTCCAATTTCAACCCAGTAAGATGTGACTAGGTCTAACTGTAGACCATTCCCAAGGGAAAAGGACTAATTACTTCCAGCACACCTCTCCTGCGACACTCCACCACCGCCACTTTGTCCTCCTCCTGGCTCTCGGGCCACCAGTGAATTGACAGCCGTGACCTCCACTAAGGCTCGGAGCTGGGATCTAGGATTCCAAAACACCTCTGCATAGAGAGCCACTGACGAAGCTCTTCTGGTTGCCGATTCCCGAGCCTAACAGGTAGCAGCTGTCTCCCAGACACTCTACACAACACAGCTCGGGCTTCCAGGAACGTGGTCGGGGTAAACCTGTCACTCCGCCCCCATCTGCAATGACTCTCTGGCCCTCAGACTCGATGGTAAAACCAGGCCGCAATCGGAGGTAGCGCCGCTAGGCCCCGCCCCCGAGTTCTACAACTACTTCCCGCCACACCCACCACGAAGTCTGTGCCACTCTACCCTGCAACTCTCGGTGGTTCCGCTTTGGGCCTCCGAGCTAGGGTACTCAAGGACATAGTGGGGGGGTGCCATAGAGTAGCACCGGCCGCGAAGAGAGACAGAGTGACCGCCGCACGTCAGATTCCCAGAGGCGCGTGGGGCGAGGGCGGCCACACCAAAGGCCCCTAAGGAGCCGCTCCAGTAGCAGTGAGACCATAGAGATGCAGCTCCCGCCGGTCATGGGGTAGAAGGTGAGAGAGCGGCTGTCGGCGGGAACCAGGGGTAGTGCGGGTGCTGCAAGCTGGAGATAAAAGTTTCTCCAGCCCCAGCGTGAGTGGGCCTGGGAGGTGGGACCCCGTGGGAGGAGGCACGCCGACGAGAGGGACCCGGGCGCATCTTCGCGTCACCGCTCTGGGTCCCTATCCGCTCCCTCTCCTCAGGACCATAATCGTGACGATGCATCGTTCCAAGCCTTGCAGGTTCCTAAACGCCTTTCTCCTTCGCTAGATCTCATGACTTGTCTATCGCCGCCTCCACTTCACAGCTAGGAAAACTGAATCCCAGAGAATCGACGCGAGTGCTTCTGTTCGAGGCCACACTGTGAGTCAAAGCCCAGAGGCGCGTAGGAACCGAGGCGCCTTGATCCCCAGACTTTCATGTCTCTTGGTTCTCCAGTCTCAAAGAAAACCACGTTACTTCTTTCTGGCACACTCCTGCCTCAAGCGCTGCATCTTCCTGAGGCTGCATGATAGAGCAGGAAAATTGGGCAGAGCAGCAATTATAAGCCGTCGGTGGAAGCTGTAGGTTCCAAAGAGCCTCGCTAACCATGGAAGTGCTCTTCCATGCCACCTTCGGAACTTCTGTGTGCTTACTGGTTTGAGTGGAGGGATTCTGCAGAATAAGGAATAGCGGCCCTCACCCGGGTCTCATTCCACCTTGGTGACCCGATTTCATCAAGTAATTATTGTCATTCTGTTTTGGTTGGTTGGTTGGTTGGTTTTTGAGGCAGGGTTTTTCTGTGTAAAAACCTTGACTGGCCTGGAACTCACTTTGTAATCCAGGCCGGCCTCAAACTCACAGAGATCCGACTGCCTCTGCCTCCTGAGTGCTAAGAATTTAAAAAATTATCTTACTTATTTCAGCCCTGTCTAATAGAGCCTTTAGTTTAATTCGCTTCTTGGTTGTGTTAGGTTCTGGAGGCCTTAGAAAGTTGGTGAGTTCAAAAGTTAACTTGTATGTGAGGGAACACTGGTTTGACACCTTGTTTTAAAATATCTGGGTTTACTTCAATTCAGCTGGTCACTAGAATTTTTGTATGTCTGCCTTGTGTTTGCTAAAGTGAGAAAATGCCACATCCTGTATTGGGATATATAGTAACTCATTTGTAGAGTGCTCGCTTCGCATGCACAAAGCCCTGAGTTTGATCCCCAGCACCTCATTTAAAAAAGAAAGGGGTGGTGAGGTTGGAGAAATCATCCAGTGGTTAAGAGTGACCTGGGTTCAGTTTCTAGCATCCATTTCCAGCGTCTGACAGCCACTCCAGCTTCAGGGGAATCCAGTACCCTCTTCTGGACTCTGCGGGCACCTGCATTCATGTGCACATATCAACACACATAACTAAAAATAAAATCTTACAAACAGGTGTTGTATACACCTGACTTCCCAGCACTCATTAGTTGCGATACTAGGTGTTCAAGGTCATCCTCAGCTACGTACCATATTTGAAGCTAGTTGAGCTGTACAGCTAGAAAGAGAGACAGATAGGGAAAAAATAGTGCAGTATGGTTCCTGATGGAGCCACATACAAAGGCTGTCAGGACCCGAAAGAGAGGAAATCCAGAATATTAGGAAGCATTCACAGCAGAAATGATATTTTCTTAAGGAGTAGGTGTGTGTGTTTAGCTAGACAGAGATTGAAATGCACTGAATGGAAGAGGCAAGAAAGTAGGGAGCAAGCAAAACAGAATGTAACGAGTCAGAATATGGCAAATCATCTGGTGAGGAGGGCTGTAAGTGAAGCAGTGGTTTTATATCTGTACTGGGAATAATGAGATCCTCTGGCCCTGCTTAGTCTTGTTGTAGTCATCACTTAGCTAACGAGAAACATAACCTGCAGTCTTTAATGTTGGCCTCAGCTTGTTGGTTCTACTAATACTGACTTCGTTCTCATTTTATACTCTGTGTTCAGTGTTGCTTTGAGAATATTTAGGATAATAAAGTATGGCATGTTGCCATGAATGGAAATGCCTAAATGTATGGGCCAACTTCGGAGAAGTTGAGAGTTCTAACCCTGTGTGTATGATTTGTCAGCATTTAGGAGAGCACAACACAGAAGTCAGTGATAATGACGGACCCTGTGTTGGCACCCCAGCTGGCTAATGGCACTGAGGAGATGGATGGACTATGCTCTGAGCTATTGTTGATTCCCCCACCTCTCTCAAACCATGGAATCCTGGGCCCTATCCAGAATACCTGTGCTTCTGAGGAGCCTGCACCTTTGCCTGCTGACACAGGCTGCCTCCTGGTAGAGGCTACAGCTACTGAAGAGAGTTCAGGGAACATGGAGATCATTGTGGAAGCAGTAGCTGAAACTCTGACCACAGGAGCTTCTGGAGACACCTCAGGTACAAACATAGTTGCTACCAGGCCAGTGGGACACAGCCTGAATTTTTTGTCTGTGCTATTTTTGGTCCTTCTCTTTGAATGTGATGAGAACACAAGGTAGCATGCTATTTTTATACCCGGAGATGTTATAATTTGGTTTGCAGCTGATGCATGTTGACGGAAGGCTGGCAAGGTAGCATACAGCCTTGTAACAAACTTTTGGCAAAGTTTTCCCTCTGACAGCTTCGTGTCTGCTAGGCAGTAATTCAGAACAGAAGACCTTTCTGACACCTGTGTCTATTCTGGCTTGTCCTTGCTCTGATAGTCCTTGGAGATTCTTTATTCCATACTGACCCTAAACCAGCCAGTCATTAGGTCAGAGGCCTAACCTGATCAACCATCTTGAGTTTTGCAGGGTTTTCCAGAAGTCCCTGGTGTTTCCTTGCCCTAGTTTCAAGTATATAACATACTATACTTTCCCAGGGCATATTGTTTGTCTGAGTAGGAAGTTTCCCTTCATTCTTTCTACATCTAAAAAATCCATTTTGGGAAATGTCCTATGCTTTAACTGTTACTTTTCAGTTGCAGCTGTAAACTTTGTCTTCTGACAGTGTAGGATAATAGCAAAGGATGCTGGGAAAAAATAGGTAATTTGACCATGCAAGAATTGTAAACTGAGCTGGGCATTGGTGGTGCATGCCTTTAATACCAGCACTCAGGAGGCAGAAGCAGGAAGATCTCTGAGTTTGAGGCCAGCCTGGTCTACAGGACAAGTTCCAACAACCAGAGCAACACAAAGAAACCCTGTCTTAAAAAACAAAATAAAACAAAACAGAAATCATTAACTTCTCTCTGGGGGAACAAAGAGAGAGCATGAACAGACTATGTGGTGGCGCCCACTTTTAATCCCAATACTTGGGAGACAGAGGTTGGCTGATATCTGTAAGTTCAAAACCACCCAATGCTACATAGTGAGACCCTGTGTCAGGTTAAGGGGTCTGGCAAGATGGCTCAGTGGATAAAGGCATTTGCCACTAAGCTTGATAATCTGAATTCAATCCCCAGGATCCACATGGTGAAAGGAAAGAACCAACTCCTACAAGTTGTCCTCTGACCTCCAAACATATGCATGCACATATGGACACATCTCATATAACTGAATGTTTTTAAGAAATAAAAAATAAAAACAATATTTTTAAATTTTAGAGTTGATTGGCCTTTTTTTTGGTTTTTTTGTGTTTTTTTTTTACATACCTGTATTTCCAGAAGTGAGGAAGATTGCTAAATATTCTAAGCCAGAGTCTACATAGTGAATTCCAGGCCAGCCAGGGCTGCACTGCAGGATGTTGTCTTGAGGGGAGAGAGGGAATAAATGAATGGATATGAATTACTCTACATGCAGTTCACAAAGAAGAAATAAAGATAAACAATAGCCCTATGGAAAAATGCTTAATTTCATAAAATGCTATTTTTGCTTCTCAATTTTAGCCAAAACTAAGTATTTTTTAAAAAAATTTGTAGAGTAGGCCAGGCATTGGTGGCACACACCTTTTCCAGCACTCAAGAAGCAGAGGCAGCCGGATCTCTACAAGTTCAAGGCCAGCCTGGTCTACAGCGTGAGCTCCAGGACAGCGAAAACTACTTCTTTCTCTGAAGAAACCCTGTCTCCACCAAAAAAACAAACAAAACAAACACCTAGAGTTGAGAAGAGGCTATGTAAAGATACATAATATCTTGCAACTTTGGGTTTTTGTTTGTTTTTGATGTGATCTCGCTATGTAGCTCTGGTTGGCCTGGAACAGAGATCTGCCTGCCTCTGCCCCCCAGTTTTGGAATTAAAGGTATATGCCACCATGCCCAGCTACTACAATCTTGCAACTTGATTGATTGATTGATTGATTTAATTTTTTTTAAGTTTTTAAAGATTTATTTATTTATTATATATAGAATATTCTGCATGCATGCACAGGGGTGGGCCAGAAGAGGGCACCAGATCTCATTACAGATGGTTATGAGCCACCATGT